>BRZM01001873.1:8453-60041 GCA_033238685.1 Lates japonicus
CTCTTTGTCTATTTATATACAATATTCAATTGTTTTGTTTTGTTTTGTTTTTTTTGCCTTTTGTCATGTAGTCCTTAAATTAAATCGTCTAACTGAACATGGTGGCACTGGAACAGTGGAGACATTTTAGTTGTCATAAACTAATAAAACGGCAATTGGTGGTTGCTTTTTGGGACAAGCAAAGCACCAGTCACCTGTACAGAAATAGCGAGCTGCTATCCTGACGCTACACAACATATAACAGGATGAGAGCTTTATGTTAGATGAGGTTATGCCACAGCTGCTGTTTGCATGGATCTGAATCATGTGTTTCCACCTAGGATATGGAAAAGAATTGGAGGAGAGTGTATTTTGCAGCTACATGCTTACGTTCAATGTACAGGGGAACAGAACACATGATGTAAATTTAATTTGTACCTACTGACTAAATGCCCATCGCTTTGCAACAAAACATTTGACATGATAATTTATTTAATGTTTAATTTAATGGCGTGCTAAACAATGGATCTCAATAATTACAGTAACTCTGTAATGCAGCTGTGATCCAGTCTACTTCCCCAGGGAAGCGAAGGTGTAAAAACTAATCTTTGTGCTTTTACACCTCCTCACTTTACAACATAGTTAGTCAGTATGTAATCAAATGCAGCCTCCCCCCAAACAAAAGATGCGGTCTACAACAACAACTCTTATTGACTCAGGCAACACGTTAGGGACCTCGCCGCGGTTTTCACAACACCAGAAATGACTGGAGATCCTCAGGAACAGAGGATAAATCTTACTCTACATCTCGCACATTCTCTCCCCAATTCCCTTCCTCTCTCCTTCATTTAACCAGCTGTCTTGGCTCATATATACTCACAGCTGCCCCAATCTCTGGTCCCCAGACATGGCGGAGCCTGCGCTGAGGAGGAAGGAGGCTCCCATCTGGGTCACTAACAGTAGGTCTACTGGGCTGTCTGGGAGGAAAGAAGACAAAACTGTCATTTTTTTCAAAGCTCACAACTCTTTCTTTCAAGCGATGTTGATAAAGTATTTTTTTACTGTGAAGAGAATAACTCTGTTCCCAACTATTTCTGAACAACATGAGAACATGGATTGAAGGACTGATGACTTCTAGTTTTGGCCTTTCTTTTAACTGGAGCAGTGCAGCATGTTAACAATTTCATGGTTTACTGGGGAAGCAGCAAAAGGTTGATGGTGAGCAGAGTGGATCTAAGCAAACAGAATATTTTCAATAACTGTGGCTCCTGCAGGAATGTGCTCTTTCAGTCACCATGGAGGAGACGAGATTCCTCTGTTGCAGGACAAAGCTTAAACTCAATGGATGAATTTGGGCCCCTCATTGTAAAGGATTAAATAAATCAAGGCTGGTGAGACCTAACACCGGCACCTGCGCCCGGCCTTTCAACCTCCTACAACCAAACAGACACACACAAACACAGCTAGCCCTCATCCACACACACAGTTACATTCAGAAGCTTTGAAATGCTGTAGTAACCTGGCTCACCTGAAGTCATTTGCATACACCTTGAGGCCACAATGAAAAATATAGAACAGGGGGGCTGAAGAATTGTAGTTGTTCTATTTTGAAAGCATGCTCAAAAAGAAACGTTGCTAACCCCACCCTCCCAAAACTTTTGTATACTGTATTTTTTTTCTTTTACAGACAGATGCCATGCAAGAGATGGACTGAAATTCACTCTGACAAATCTGAACCATGTCCATAATACAGGGAGTATGAAAAGAAGAATGTATAGTGAAAAAAGAATCTGAAATGTAAACATGTGTGAGAAATATGACCGTGTTGCATCACACACACAACAATTCAGTGAAACAAACACACAAACACACACATACTGCACAACCAGATATGTCTTGGAAGCTTACCAACAGAGTATAGAGATAATGTGAATAAATGTATTTAAGGTCTCAGACAAGGACAGTATATTTAGTTTGTGAAGGTTCTCTTCTTATACAATGTGACACCAACGTACTACGTTATTATTGTGTGAAGGTGAAAAGCTATAATCAAATATATACAATTTAAAAGCTACTGTGACAGGTACACAGACTGAATAGTCATATTAAATTACAGATATAAATACATCACTCTGGATTGTGAGGTTGGCAGTTTTTTTTTGATTAGGGGTGGCAGTGCAACACACCAAGGGCTTTGTCTTACCTGAACTTAGGCTGTAGTGGTTTTGTGGTCGGCCACCAGCCACACTGTCCTGTTACACTCTCCCTCCCAAGTCTGCATAGGCCCGATGGACCCAGACTGGACCAACGAACAGGTGAATGGATGGGATAGTAGAACATGGGAGAAATCAGCAGAGGAAAGCAGTTCAAGTTGAAAGGTAGGTAATTGTGTACTTTGGGACTGTGAGGTCAGAGCTTTGCATCGAAATGATACTGATGCTAGAGCAATAAACTGCCAGTATTACAGATAAAAATAACCAAATAAACAGAGCAATTAGGCTTATTGCAGCATTGGTTTAAAGTCTTTTAAAATGAGAAAACCTAAAAATGACGCACTTTTTGATTATAATCCTTAAGATTTTAAATCCCATTGTTACTATTTATGGTCTGTATTTTTCTAAGCTTGTAGTCATTTTGGTACATTTACATCTTAAATTACCTCTCAGTATAGTAGTTTGCATTGTCGGTGAAGACTCTATCATTCCCATGTGGAATTAAATTACCATGTGAGCATAAGAAGTGGGCAAGGCGATGTAGCATAACGTCAGTGTTATGGTTTCCCAATTAATGCTAACTGTGGCTGCAACGTGTCTCAAAAGAAGACTGCAGTCGGCTGGCCGCACATGCTATGTCGCTGGAAGTAATATAAGAAGGGCAGGCACAGTAGGCTGCAGGTGAGAGGATGCACACCCTCTCCACCTTCTGACGTAATGTAAACTCCTGCATTCTGCTGTGGTGTGACTATTTGCACTGTATGCAGCATAAAAATCAGATGGCGGTTGCTCATGGCATGATGGAAAAGGCAAATTATCAACACAACTTTGTTTGCCTGCACTATGTAAGCGTATACCAGATAAACTCTTCTGTTGTGTTTACTTGATGATTTAACTGAATTTAATGGAACTGCAGTACTAAACCACGTTTGCTGTGGGCAACAGGAACCATGGTGTCATAAATCAACCAGGACTAAAATCAAAGTTATAACTTCAGCTAAAATCATCAAAACTCTGATGTACAAACTGTGATGTGTTTGTGTGGGTGGTGAAAGGTGGGGTGAGTGAGCAGAATTGGGATGAAGTGTATGCCAACACGCACGGGAGGAAGAGACTCCAAGAAGCAGGCTGCAGGCCAGGCAGGGAGGCTGAGGCAGAGGTCACAGTCAATGCAACAAATCAAGACACATGCTAACACAGCTGTAAGAGATCCCTGTGCAGTGAAACGGTAACAGTGTTAAGATGCACTCAGGCAAGTCAGAGAACAAGCAATTGCAGTTCTGACACAGAAACATGCAGGTTTAAAACAACATTACACGCAGTTATTTGTTCTGCCACTGATAATGAACTCAAGTAGAATCTGCTCATTTAAGTCATATTAATATGACTGATATGAGGGCATCTTGGGTTCAGAAAACATGATATCACACAATAGTTGTATTTAATAAAATATAAACCAAACTTTTATTTCTGATTGTATATAACTGATTAAACATGATAATGATATTAAAAAATACGACAGTTCAAGAGAAAAGAATATCTGTTAGCTATTATTCGAAATTTAGATAATACTCTTGACCTCTGGATACTCTGCTAAAATATGGACAATCAACAAATAAGGACTGTAAAAACCAAACAAAAAAAAAAGCAACAAGCATTTAAACATTGCTTCAGAGTAGGGCAGTGAGCAGGTAGATTGAGTCAAGCCTTGCAGTGGGTGCATCCGTGCACTGCAACCAGTTAACTCTGCACCTTGAGATACACATCACAATCAGTCGCAGTCTGAAAGGCTCATTGCCAGCTGGCATGTCAGATAACATGGGCGTCCAACGGTACCGAGCCTGCACATATAGTACCCACCTCCCCAATAATTGTGGATCTTACGTGGGGTTGGTGCGCTTTTTTTCACTGTGTCATCATAATCGAACCCTGGAGTCTCAGAGCATTCAGTGGTTAGGAATCTGGCTCTGCATCCACCCCCAAAGCTGTGACAGTGACTCACACTGGTTCAATTAGTCACTGAATTGGGAAGATGTGATGTGGATTCACAAGACACTGAAGTCTGATCGGGGAGGCTCCCTTGCTAACACTGCTTATTTCAGTGACGACTGTGGTGAAGTTCAAGTTTAGCTCAAGTCCTACAGCAGCTAAATGTTGATGTTTCTTTGATTCCAAGAGGTTTATGTTGTACATCATCTATGGCCTCGGGAGAAAGCACGTTGGCAAGAGCTTATCTGTTTGCTCTGGACAGCAATAGATTGCTGATTATTTTACCAGTGGTTGCATGATGCTGAGTCAATATAACATGATTAGGGAAGCTATTTCAGGGATGGCGTGTTAGAATTATGGGTTTTCCTTCACTGTATTTTGCTTACTCATAGGTTGAGATTTATGCTATCTTTACACTGATGATTATATATTATAATTCAAATTCGAAAAGTAGAGACCTCTAACAGAGCTCTATTATTATACTAAATCCACACAGAGTGGATCCCACGCCCACACACACACACACACATCTATCACAGACTAGCACTTCTGATATAGTCATATCAGTGGAGACATTAACAGCCATCGGTGATGACTAACAACTATTTCCTGTGAATGGTTTAAGAGGAGGAGAGTACCTGGTTTTGGCACGAGGTTGGTCTGGACTAGGCACTTTATCATTGCCAAGGCTCACGCACTCGCTGGGAAAAGCCAACCTGGATAGAGTACAGCATTGAGACAGGCAGGTGAGGTGGGAGGCGTACAATGGTTGGAGGTAATAAAATGAAGACTGAGAACAAGAACCTTTTTATTATCTACAAGCTGTGGATACCACATTAGTCTGTGATTTTTGGGATTAACAGCACTGTGATAAGATGCCATTAGGACTTGGATTGACAAGTACTACGTCCAGGCGGTATGGAAATACCCATCACTGGAATGTGCTTGTTTGCATGTGTTGCTCTTCCTCTAAAATAGCTTTGGTCTCATTTAGGTGTGACAATCAACATTTATCAGAGAGAACAGCCTCAGAGTCTCCACATGTTCAGAAAGAGGCTCACGCGGATCAGAGGGAAGCAGTGGTCTCCAGCCACACGAACGTGTCTGAGAAATACAACTGATGTGATCAGTAAGTGCCTGTTGGCTGCCACACTGCCAGTGAGCCTGAATGACGGGAAGACTTCTTGTAGGAAGGAAGCCAAAACACACAAGGAGGGCAGTGTGGAGAGAGACAGGAGGAATCCAGAGAAGAGTTCAGCCAGACATGACTGCAAAGCCCAGCTTTGTTGTTGCTGAGGAAAGATTCTGATTGGCAACTAACAGGAATCCTCACTGCAGTGAAGTTGGGTTTGAAGACTGAAAAATGCCTTAAAACAAACAAAAGTATGTTGTTTGTTTTGACCACAATTAGAGACTTGTATTACTCATTATTTAGCTCCTGGTTTACCGAGGGAGCAGCTTATACATAAGTCGCTCTGGACTGATGGGATCTGTCTGAAAGCTTGTTTCCTTCAGCCACAATTTAAATTCACCTGACACTGTAACTATGTCACAAAAATGTACTCTAAGTAAAATAATATTATAATCTTTATGTCAGTGTGTGCATTAAATTTGAAAACAAAAAAGACAGTGCCTTGTCAAGAACCGAACTGACTAGATCAAGTCAAGTTGGTAGAATTCCCTCTTTGTCCTCCCGGGCAGTGTTTCCGTTAAAGACTTCTGTGCAGGGATAATAACACATGACTTGGTTGGTAACTCAGACTGCTGAGGCCTCATATAATGATAAACTTTTGAGGTTTTTTGATTTCCAACACTTTCACTTTACTCATGTTGAGGAAGGGATTTCCCTAATAGTCGTGTTATGAACTGGAGGTAGTTCCACTGTGGGCATAGTATTGTTTTGAACAGGGAACAGTTTAATACTAAGCGCCTGATAACTTTAGCTCACAACTGAGTAGTCCTCTCAATCATTTAATGGAATAGGTCATCCAGCAAAAAACTGCATGTGACTCAACTAACTGCACTGTGAATCAACAGGCGCTGCGTTGGCTAATCACACATATACCAATACATTTCTGGTTAATGACATTGTAATGTGAACACTGTTTTTCAGCTGTTGTTTACCTGGTGGTGTGACCAAGAATAATTATTACAGCTGTGATAACTTTTTCCAGGGCTGTAAAATCCCTTTCTGATGTTTAAACCTCTGTGCAGCGATGCAGCATCTGTGAGCCTTTAAAAGCATTAATGGTACTCAACTGGATCTTCTGTCGTGTTTCATTGTCTCACAGGTACTTTAAACATCATTTACCGCAGTCCCTGCGTTCATTTAATGCAGGGCTGTTTTCTGTCTGATGCCTGCTTGGTAAATCCTGGCCCACAGTATCTTAAACATATTTAACATATCACCTACACACACACACACATAATATGGACATACTGTTTAGCTCCATTATTAATAATGCCATTCAAAAGTACTTGGATTATTGGGGAATTGGATGAACTGTAACTAAAGTCTGAACAGCTTCAGTTTTCAGTGTGACACAGGAAGATAAGTATGAAGACCGCGTAGAATAGTTCAACCAAACACCTGTAATCTGCTCAAAGCCTCACAAAAGAAAGTTTATATCTTGCTTTGTCTTCAACACACTCAGAGTGTTGAAAACTGCAGTACAGAACAGCATTCTCTTCTTGTCTTGAAATACACCTCAAACACCCTAATCAAAGTTTATAAGCAAGGAAAGACAGAACCCAACGTGTGTGCATATGTGTGTGTCTTTGCCCTCGGGCGATGAAGGGTGTGATAGCCAAAGCTGCATACCTGAAAGCCATGCCCCCCACCTCACCGTGGTGTCTTCTTTTGAGGGGGCATATCAATCCCGCACTGACACAATGTCGCCAACCTGCAGAGAACAACAAAGGCAGGAAAGAGAGAACATTAAAGATAGCCTGATTGTCCCTTGCCTCTGGTCGATGAAGACATCAGTGGTTGCTACAATTGAGCAGGGCGCTTTTAGCTTTCAATGCCAAAAGCATAAATTCAGAAAAATTGTTCTGAGCAAGAGATTTGGCCGAACTTTGGCGTCTAAAGAAACTCATTCAACGCTTGCTTCATCTGCTCACAGTGAACACTTGTACTGGAAAACAGCTTTATTGCTCCTTCAGTTCTTTTCTCCTTTTGTGTCTTATTGTCTGTCAAAGTTTCAATGTTACCAAACTCTGTATGCAGCGACAACAACAGATGAGGAAAGTATCTGTGAGAATTCTAATGGAATCTCTGAATATCTAGAGACACAGAGGGCAGGGGAGGAACAGTGTGCATGTTGATGTTGCTATTGTCTCGAAGGACAGCTCGTCTGAACCTCTGTGATATAGCAGCTTGATGTGGCGGTAGGCGGCAGCAATAGCTGGCGCACGATGATGGACTCTTCATGGACCAACAGATGTTCCCATATTGTCAACCTAATACACACACTGAACTAACACTTACACGTCATTTCAACAGTGGCAGCCATTGGCTGAAAATTGCAGGGTTAGACAAAAACTACAGAACATGGTGTGAATGAGTGTAATCATCCTGCAATAAAGAACTATTTTGGTGAAGTGCATAATACAATGTTTTATTGAGGCTGTCAGATATAAAGTTGATTATTTCTGAGGTTGTTTAAGTGCTGTTAAATAAATGCTTGAATGACACAACATAATAGACACAAAATCCAACATGTTTGACCTTTCAAACAGGACACAGATCATATAATCCTTACACAGATCCAGGACTGCATCTATAGCTCCACTTTAACATCACTGTTAAACTACTGAATATTATCGGTCTGTATAGATCTGTGTGCTGCATTTAGTTTACTAGGATGGAGTTTAACATAATGTTTACAAATTGTATTAAATGTGTTCAGACTGAAAACAAAAATGTGGAGCACCTGCGTTCTTCTTTCCTTAGTTACCATAGAAAAAAGTAAATTCAGCACAACTCTTTTAAAAGTATTTTTTGGTGAAGATAATTCGCAGCTAGGAAATGCTGCCAGTATCTACTATAAGGTTCTGGTAATCTACAGTAATACCATATTATTATTATTTATTTCTAGGTATCCATTATGCAAAACCTTTATTAATCTTTAACAGAAAAGTATAGCACTGTATTTAGGTCCACATTTTAGTTGCAGGAATCTCTCTGTCATTGTTTGTCTTGTTTGCTGATCCAATTATAGATCCTGTTTGCAATATGTCAATGAGATTTTTAGACATCTCTCCTGTTAAGAAGCATTAATGAATATCTTTTTTTTAATGACTGTTTCTTCTGTAGGTAAAACCATTCTATGGCAAAATCTGACAAATCTGAAGTGATACCACCCATTTATAAACAACCTTTCAGATCCTCATTAAAGCATTCTTTACAACTGAGTATGAAAACATTTTTCAGTGTACCCCCTTAAACACAGGACCTTACCTCCATCCATGTGAGGGCAGGCCACAGTTGATCTTTGTTGTCAGCAATGGCTGAGAGCCGGGAGAATGCGCTAACAACATCTGGGAAACTGACTAAACATGGAACAAAACACACACACACAGGCCAGTTAAGTCATTACATTGACTTCAGATTTAGTATCCATTATTATACTATTATTACAGTATTATTATCAATTTGGTACCATGATCATTCTACTAATGCACTGAATGATAAGCGTAGCTGTTAAAGGGTAATTTCAGTTAAGATGCCTTCCAACTGTTAGTCATTACTATTAAAAGTCTCTGTCCTTTTTTGTGTTTTGTAAAGGAAAGGATGATAATGAAGCAACTTCAGAGTATTATATGGCGGTAAAAGCACCTGAGATGACATTTGCAGATACTGACTTCATATTACAAAAGGAAATTTAGTTTTATAGTTCTGGTGCCACATCTGCACATTTGAGCTAATGCTGACATTAAAACTTTACCGAGAAGGAAGAGGTAGGATTTAAACTTCAGCTCTAAGCAATGAGATCTTCTTGTCTAAACCTGCAGTTACATCACCGTACATGAATCCCAAAACTCGGCTCAAATGAATCCTATAAATGCCAGCTACTGAGTGAAAGTGAAATAATTTTGCAGGCAGCTTTGTAAAGCCTATTATCTAACACATACAATACCCCTCAATAAACCCGGTTTTACCAGTTTGGTTTGATACCCTGCATTCTTTTTAAAGCCTCAGTGACTGTAAAGGTTCCTTGGCTCTGAATACCTTTCATGAGCAGTCTGAGGAAGAAATAACTAACCCAAAATATCAAATGAGTGCATTCCCAAGAAATACGCCCGTAATCATGTTGGATATCAAAGCACAGCAAAGGAATAGCTTTTATCTAGAAACTGATATGTTATCTTGCATTTAAAAAGTATATAGGCTATTTGTCTTTAAAAGCCTGTATGGATGGATGGATAGGATGCTTTAGTTTGTAGTTAAAAACAGATGTGTGTTTTGGTGCCCTCTGACTGATCAGTCAGACTGTCCATCGAGCAGCTCAGGCAGCTGTGAAAGCGTCGGTCATAAGATGCAGAGGTGCAGGTGTTTGTCCAAGACACGGAAATCCTCATAGCTGCGCTTCACAATCCAGCTGCGACCCTTCAAAATGACAACAAACATGTGAGTGCAACCAGCAAGCAAGACAGAGAACACAGTGGCTGATTAAAGAGCTGAATGAGATGAATGTTTTCCATTCAACTGCAGCAAAGGCTGAAGAGCGTTTGGATTGTCACATGCTGTTTGCGGTTTATTGAAAATCTAGTAGCATTTGGATGCAAGAATAAAAAGGAGAAATCGATAAAAACATCTCTTAAACTAAACAACCAATGTATCATAAAAATCAAGAATACAACAGAAAAATAAGGAAATAATAGTTGAGCAATTCAAACATTCTAATAGGCACCTTACAAATGGGAGTAAGCGTATACGGCGTTACGGCGTTACAATTTTCTCGGCCTAGTGAGAGGACATTAATAAGGACTACGCTGGTACACACTACAAGTGTGTTTCTAAGAACATATTAATATTTAAAGCTTGATGAATGTATTTCCCCATCTTCCTGGCGTGTTAGTTTCCATTCATTTCTGCACATATTATAATCAACTTAGTATTGTCAAACTGCGTCTGTGGGACAATTTTAAGACTTTTCTGGGTTGGTGTGTTCAGATTGCTAATGGAAGGGTCCAACATTTGGTAATATCTTGAAAGGGCAGACTGCTGGCAGCAACTGTTTAAATGCAAGAAGGTCCCATATTTATAAGATCCTTTCCACAACATTTATATTTGCTTATAGTTTGTCTTTTGGCTTGAATATTACAATCATTTTCTATTTGGAGAGACAAAGGTGTGTGTATGTGTACGGCTGAAGGATAAACAGTCCTGCAACACTATTCTCATGATGTGCAGGTGGCTGTGATGTACTTAAAGACATTCATGACGCACCAAAACGGTAAAGAACACAAGTTTAAAATGCTTAAAAATGGCTTTACCGTGTTTGTGGGGAGGAAGTGGCTGCTTTGTAGGCACATCTCAAAGATGATACGCACAGTGTGTGTTTTACCTCCAACGCTCAATGCAGGCTTTTTTTTGTTTGTTTGTTTGTTTACAAAACTCTGTTCACTGAGACTTTCAAAGGTCAACTTCTTCAAGGAAGAAGAATTAAAAAGCCAAGTAATAACTGATCTAACTGAAAAAAGTTATGTTATGACTCACTGCAAAAACATATATTCAAATCTGTTAACAGAGCCTTCTGTTGCTAACCATGATTAATTATCCAGTCAATGATGGTCCCCAAGGATCCATACTTGGCCCACTATTTTTTTCTGTTTAAATACTTCTGCTAGTGCAGGTGATGCAACCATTATGTCATATTCTATTTTTCAAAATGACACACAGTTATATGTTTCACCAGAATCCAACAATTCCGTGATAAATCTTTGCAGCGACTTACCGGCACTATAATCAATATTCTTACATTAAAAAGTGGATCCGTGACTACGAGGCAGATAATTATCATCAACTCTGCAGTTCAGCACTACAGAGCATTTTAGTCAGTTCATTGTTTTGGTTTTACAACAACTGTTTTAGTTCACTCTCTGCACTTTTACCAGCATAACTGCCAGGCTGTAGCTGTTTTTCGTGATCGCAACTAGCTGGTGAACACAGTGGAGCATTTGATGGCTAAAAATTGGTGGAGGCCAAAACCTGAACTAAACAGAGTGAATATTGGTTGCATCCATCAAGTAAGTAGAGCCCACAACTCCAAACTAATGCTAATGTTGCCCTGTAACTGCTGAATGTCTCAACAGGCAAATGTTAAAGTCCACCATATATCAGTGATATGTTTTATGTCCCCAAATTTCTTAAATTTAATGATCCTTAAAACTAGGGTCACCACCAGTGGACAGAAATTTCTGGACTAAGTTAGGCTTATGTTAAGTCATTTCTGTCTCTTGCTAATTTAGACAAAGTTGGCCCATGCTTTAGTTTTTCATGCGTGGAATGACGGTAATGGAATTTATACTGGTGTCATTCAGAGCTCCTCACCTAACTTCAATTGATGCAAATCACACAGCTTTTAAAAGAAAGCCTTTGTAGATGTGATGTTTCTTCTGTTTCCTGGCTCATTTACTTCTTTAGTCTAATTTTATCAGTTTCCTTTTATTTATTTAGTGTTTTTTTTTTCCATTTTCCATGGAAATCTCTTTTGCAACAATAAAGTGCTATATAAATTGTTCTAATAATCTCATCTAAACTCGGTCACAACCAGATTTTGTTTCCAGTAGTTGAACTTTGTAGTCATCATTTTCAAAATATACAGCCTCTGTCAACTGAAAACTCACTAAAACCTTTATCAAACCACTGCTGTGATTCTTATCTTTCATTTTTTTCAAATGTTGTCTCTAGTTTCTCCCCACAGACACTGTTCTTTTTAATGCAATGGCACTGTCTGAAAAAATGGAAAATAAAAACGTCAAAGTTTCCCATGGACTCATATACTCTGATATTGACGACTTTGCCAACAAAAGACCATCAACAGCTTGTTCAACCTTCCAAAGTAAAATGCAGTGATTAAATACTGTGGTGCAAGTGCAAACCAAGAGAATTTTGCCTTAAATCCACCACATTAAATGTAGCTTTGCTTTAAAAAATCTAAGAGTGATTCCATGGTTGTTGTTTCTTTTTCATCCCAGTAAGGCGAAACCGAGCACTCAAAACCCCACTGGGAGAAACTGGTGGTGGAAAAGTCTTTGCTTTGATTTGGCCTAGAAAGATCCGTCTGTACCAAGGCCAGGGGCTTGTGGGCTGGGACTGCAGTGCACCTCAGCCCGCAGTTCTGAGTGCTATTTGAAAAGTGCTGGCTGGGAGGCGCCGCTGGGGAGGGCTCTGTGGGCTCGGGGAACTCTTTATACTTTCCTGTCCACTTTCAGATGGTGCTTCTACTCACCCCACCCCCAACCCCCCACCTTTCTGGGTTTGTGGAACTGAACCAATCTCACTGTGCATGCTACTTTCTCTGTTTAAAAGCTCTGGGTGCAGAACTCAAGGCCAACTCTTGCCAGTTTTTTTTTTGTCCTTTACAAATAGAACTGGTGTAGATTTAGCAGTTTCAATGAATTTCCAAGTACAGCCACATACTTGTGTGGCATTGCCAAGGTGTACAAATGGAATATGATATAAAGGACATATAAACCAGAATCAAAAATGTGTCACTGGAGGAGGCTGGGGTAAAGCTTCTGAGCAGCTGAGGTGTGCATGTGTGTGTTCTACTCAAGGCTTTTCCCAAATTCCATTATTCAAATTTCTTGCAAACTTTGTAACATGATGTCATCATAAATAATTTGATACTTTACTCTGACATCCCTACTTAAAAGGAATTTTTAAAGAAGATGACTAGCCAGCTTTTCTGCTTCAAACCCAGGACCTCTGCTTTAAGGCAAACAAAAGGAATGCACAACTAATGAAAGTAGGCGGACGAGAAAACAACAGTAAGTAGTAAAAGCTCAAGGGTTGAGATGTCACTGCGAAGCCCTTTCTCTCCGGCATTCTTCAGCATTACTCACCATCCTGGCACACACATCACATTTCTTTCAATTCAGCTCCAAATTCCCACATAACTTGGATTTTTGGAAACAATAACTTGGGTATTTCAGAAATGTCTGAATTTGAACAGGCTCTGCTCACAGGGATGGCGTGCTGAATGCTAGCAATTGTACTGAACCTTCTAAAATTGTGGGTTGGAAAATGACTTTGACAAGTTTTTAGAGAAAAGTTAAAAAGCATGAATACATTTTTTACAAATGTGCTGGTGTGTGTGTGTTTTCAGATGAAGTGGAGCCTGTGTAAGACTCATATATAATTACATTTAAGTATATACATGTTTTGTGAAGTTAAAGTATGTCCGTATTTCTGCGACTGCACCATCAGATGCAGTAACGTCAAGCTGTCTTACCTGGCTTGATAAATATGAACTAAGTACACCATCCTTAGATTCATAACTTAGATTCCGTGTCACTTCACACTGTTCATCCCCCAAGGGACAACTGAAGACAAAAGACATAGAAAGGGGCTGGAGCATTAAACAAGCATTGTCCAGAAAAGAGACAGAAGTCAAGGCGGTGACTAAGAAAACAGTTAATTATAATAACCTTTAAAATTTATTATCATGTCTAATTAATGGTGCGAGGACAGATCATTCAGACCTCCATCTTCAACCACACAAAGCCCTCGACAGTCCATTATTACAAACTCATGGGTGGACCAACACTAGAGTCACATAAAACCTTAACTAGGTGAAATTCTACTCATGATCCCATGTTGCCAAACATGTCAGACAGGGAGATGTGCATAAAATGAAACAAGCTCAAAAACAAGATTTTTCATTTTCACCAATGATGCGTACAGTTGTGTCAATCATTGGTGTAATATGGTGTAACTTTAATGAAGTGCTGGCACAAGATAAAAAATAAACATGAGCTGCTGTCAGGCGAGTGTAGGAAAATTTACCTCTGGAAGCAATATAGGGAAGATATTAGGGTTAGCTCTCATTGACTCTGCTTTGGGTGTCCATTATATTATTATTACTCAGCGGAAAGCATCCACAAAAAGCCTGAATTTTCCATTCAGCATCACTTTCAAGTCCACAGAGTTAAAGCAAAGAATTGAAAGGTAGTTTTAATCACAGCACAAAGAGACAGACAACACAACTAACATAACTGAAAGGAGGGATGCATTCAAACTCAATCCACTGACAGGAAGCTTCTGAAAATAGGTGGACGTTGTATAAGATGATTATGCTCATGATGTGAACAGCGCTGACCGCCCACATTTTGATGAAATAGATGAGGAAACAAGCAAGAAGCTGGGAGGCTGGCACAGACAGCATCTGTTAAGTAGAGCACAATCAGCTGTGTTAAGGAAGAGGCTGCTGTGGGTGTCCTCTTTACCAGCTCCATCTTTACAACCTCAACTATTTTGTGAGACGAATCTCGAGTAGCCCTCCTCTGAAAAGTCTACTTTCTCATGATAAATGAATACAAATCTAATTTCTCTCAAAACAACAAAATAACATTTGCCATTACAGTTATGCTTTTCTATAATGTATAGCATTTTATGTATACAATCAGACACCAACAAAAATATAAAAGCTTAATTAAATTACATTAAAATATTGTGAATGCAAATGATCTCATTAACATCCCTTTTCCTTGCCTCTCTAATATTTCTTTATGCAAATTGCTAGAGATAATATATGAGCTCTTTGTTCTTTGCTACATTTTCCTTCAAATCCCTTCTGCAATACTTAGATTCAATCTCTTATTTTGAATCAAACCACACAACATTTTGGAACATTTGTTTCCTGTTTGCATAAAATCACAAGATGCAAAATACTTCTCCATCTCAAATATAGTGAGCCCCGGTGTTGCCTCCCATTTCCATCTTCTCAAAGGATGAATATGCCTTAAAAATGAGTAAAAACACAGCCTTAACCACTGAGCTCTGCTCGGGAGGTGATATAATCTGAGTTTAGGAAAAGAAATGCAGCCGACACACTCACTTGCAACTCAACAAACACCACAATTAACAAAGTAGAACATGTGTTTAGACTGGTACTAAAACAATGTGTGTTTCAATATACAGGCAATATTCTGTTTCAGGATATCTAATGTGTGTTTAACTGCACTGTATGCATTTATCAATGAACTTACTATGAAGCTGTTACACACTCGTTGGGGAGGATACTGTACTTTAATTACAGTTCTCAGTGAAGCTGCTGTGGTCTCTCTTTGCTCCGATATCAACCTTCCTGCTGCGGGTGGGGGCCTTTTTCAATTTACTTAAAATGTGAGAGAGGAGATCTGTATTAGTACCACTTTTTCCCTATCGTGTCTGTTCACACGAACTTCACTCACCTATCAAACAGCACATGATAATGAAGATGTCTGTCCTGGTGTACCCAAGCAATGTGACAAAATGCCATACCGTATATTTAACATTCTAGTTTGTAAAACACAGTGGGAAAGCGAGGCCAAAACCTTAGGGTTCTTAAAAGTTACAGTTATGAGTCATAAGTTGCTGTACTAGGAAAAAGTTAATGGGCCATCACATGCCTCTCTCACTTGTATGTACAGAAGAGAGGAAGATCTGAAGATATGATGTAGCCATCACCCAGCCAGATGGGTCAGGTCTTTGCATATATGCAGTTAGTTTTAGGTTGAGGTTTCCGTGAAACTGTAATGCCTGAAAGTCAGCTTGGCAGCAACTGCTGTTCAGGATCTGCTTTCTCGTTGTCCATCTCTGAAAGTGTCTCTCTGTTTTTTCAGAGCCCCTTAGGCCTCTACATGTTCATTATGTGAGTCCCCTCTCTTCCACATCTGCAAAACAACATTTTTCTTTCCCTTTTCTATTTCTTCATCTCCTTAGATTGAATCTGCATCATTTAAGACAAAAAAAAAAAAAAAAACACTTTCTGCTTTCACAAAACAAGCATTAAAAAGTCTGAAAGGTATTTATGTGCTCTGAATGTCCACTAAGCAGATTTATCTAAACAATGTCATGGTGCCAGTGAGGGAAAAAACACAGCAAATGTTTTGTTCCCCGTGCATGAGTCTGATTTAAAGACAGTTGTTAATGGAGGGCAGCAGTAAATGAGCCTTCACAGAACAACAGTGTTCTTTTTCTTTCTGTGACTGTGTCTCCTTTCAGAACACAAACTAATGTAAACATCAAATGACCTAATTACCTCTCTGTTGTTCTGAATCAGCAGTGAACAACCCAGAAATGTTTACTCGATGCACAAAGCAAGCCATTCTCATGACAGAGCAGCCAGCAAAAACTATAAAAACAAACTGAACAAACCCATTGGGGGTATACAGAGTGCAAAAGGCTTTTCTCCCATTTCACTGGAGAGAGTTTATAGGTTTGGACCTACAGTATACTTTAGGAAATAAACAGCTGCTCAATGACCAACTACGACTGAGGACAGAGGGTAATTGTTCTGATTGACTGGGATCTGCAAAAACTGATACATCATCAACAAAGCTTTGCTGTTTTAAAATACAAAGCAATAAACCGGTGCAATAGGACCAGCTAAGAAAAGCATTTGAAAGCAATACTTGACATGTTCATGCTTTGCACAATGTCTTTGCACTGGAACAATACAATTATGTAAATTTTCTCCCAACATTCTTGCACGTATTGCTGTCAAATTTAACATAGGTTTATTACTGTTTGTTGGTTAACTGACTTATTTGGAGACTTGTTCTGTCCCCACATCTTTGTGTGTGTCAGAGTGCCCATCATAGATATGACTCAGCAATAGTCAGCTTTTTGTACAGCGACAAATCAGTCATTTTGTTTTCCTATGACTAAACCAGTCAAAATGAGAGAGACCAAAAAGGCATTCACCGACCGGTCAACCATAGCAAATCTAAGAGTACAGCCATGCTAGCATCTGATTTAAAACTGAGATCTTTGAGCTAATACTGCGACAGAATGCTAACATGCTCACTGACAATGCTAACATTCTGAGTCTAGCTGAATGTTAAATATATTTCTCATGTTTGTTTGTGTGTTAGCATGATAATAAAAGCACAGCAGGGCTGATGGGAAGGCATTAGCTTTGCAGGTATTTGGTCATAAATCTAAGTACTGAACAATTTCAAATTCTGACCTGATGATGGCCCCAGATGAAAGTCGAAGGATCACAAAGTCATGGGTTCAGGGGGGCTCAGAGGGATTCCTGAGGGGAACAGGTATGTCTGAACCAAATTTCCTGTAATCCACCCAATCACTATTGGAAAATTTCACGGGCTTACAAATGTGCATGTGTACCTCATATAGTGTTGCTGGAGGGTGAAGTTAGGTCAGAGTCATTAGGGCTCTTGCTCTGGAATGAATGTCTGTTCATGGCAATACATTTGATCCATTATTTGATACTCATTTAGATATTTCGAGGTCTGGTATTCCAACACACCAGCCATCAGATAAGCACTGGCATGGAGCCAGGTCACTAGTATGATTTAAAAGCAGCCAATAAGCTTATAATGTTGATAAATCTTGATCTTTTGAATCTGAAAAACAAAAACCTTCAGGAAAATTAAATGAGCAACGTGGTGTAAAGTCACTGCTGTGACTGAAAAACTCAAGGTAGTCTTACTGGACTCCTGAAGATCCTTTACATTGAAGTTTAATTCAATTCCACATCAGAATGATTTTACCTCCTGCAAGTGGCAACGGATATTTAGGTCATACTTCATCTTATCTAGTTCTATAACACTTGTCCTGTCTTACCCTTTGTTTTAGGGACAGTTATGTGACTGTTATTGTCAGTATCTGTGCTATAATGTTATTTCTTTCAATAAAAAAGATACAAAGGTCTTTATTCCATCAGCTACTTTAGCTTTTTATACAATGTGATTTGGCTGGTTTCTGCTTCTCTAATCTGCTTTCCCAGATGGTTGTTGTGATGTGACAGTGACCTTGTGGAACTGGGATAACCTGTACTCGTCTTGTATTACACACTGTTTTCATTCATCTCTGTAGTTCGCCTCTATTCATTATTACCAACTCACGGAATGGAAACCAAACATAAAAGCTTCACTCTGCTCTTCTCTTAGGCAAGTGGAAGTGGTGTGTATGTGTGTTTATGATGATGTATAACGGTGGTCAGTGTCACTAATCAATTAGATGAAAAGAGTCATATAGGAGGATAGCATCAGCACATGCAGTGCAGCACTGAAATCTTGGAAATGTTGCATGCTGCGGTCATGTGTCAAAAGAGCATTAAGTCAACACTGTGGAACAAATGAATAATCACAATGCAATTACAGGTCTGCCGCTGTGATGCGAGCTGGGACCCCAGAGTCCAGCACACAAAAGGCTCAGCGGTGTTTCTGTAATACACATTCATGTGGACAAGTAACAAGAGAGTCTGGGATGAAACAATCCTGTCTGTGATTTTCTGGCTACACTTGAAGTTTAGTTCTAGAAAATATCAGAGAATCTGTGAAACCAGACAGTAACAAAGTAGCTTCATTTCGCTTCGATCTGACATTATCTAACAGGAAAGCGGTCTTCCATCAGACACCTTGAACATCAGCAAATTTGGGATCACCATGGCCAGTATGATGAAAATGAGACAGCAGCTAATAATATGATTGGAGAGTCCACTAAGGCCTTTTGGAAAGAACCTTTGGGAATTGCATGGTTGAGTGTGTGACAGGGTAAACCCTGTAAACATGAACCTGTCAAACAATGAAAACATATTTATTGTTTTGGGACAATAATGAATATCTATCAAATATATTTACTCCACACATTCTTCTTCCTTGTCAAAACCTGGTGCTTATACTGCCCACAGTGCTTCGACTGCTGACAGCTGGGTCAGAGATTCCAGGTGTGTTATGCTAGCAGCAGCTAATGGCATAGACCTCTGGCCTGCAGCAGAGATGAGGAGCTGCAGACGTTTGGTAAATTCACATCTTTCAAACTCCACGCCTCCAAATCTTTTCAATTTTCAAACTTGTAGTCTTCGGAGCACCAGCTGATGTGACTCACATGACGCCAGTTGAGGATATTTATCAGACTTCACCTTCTGGACACACAAAGACTTTTACTTTCCTTATGGAGTACTCCCTAAGACCTGAAAACAGACTTTACTAGACTGCTAGAGTTCTCCCTTACTTAGTGAGCAAAATGTTTGCATAGCAAAATAAGTTTAGTAAAGGGTTCTGCAAATGCAGGTAAAAACTATGGTTAACTAAACTATAGGGTTTATGGGTAAAACAGGAGTGATATTCAAACCAGAGCTCTACTTTCTTGGAAACTTGAAACAACTTCTTGTGAGCAACAACATATTTAAGAGTCATGATATGTACACCCGCACTGTAAATAGTTGAGCACTGTATCTCAAGTCTCCTTCTGCAGTTCCTTACACTGGACCACACAGTAACCCTTCAACACAACCACCAGGCGGCGACATGACAAGAATACAGATAGTCCTTTCTAGGGCTTTTAAAATTAACTATTTAGCTCAGTAGTCTACACCTTACAAAATTCACAGTGTGTGAACAGAGTACCAACATGCACATCTTTACAGGAAGACACATCTCATTTCATGAACATAAGACATACTGTATATCTGTACATCTGTGACAGAGCTTTCAGAGCTCTTTTACTAAAAATTGGCTCCCAGGCTGAATCATAAAGAGAACTGTGCAAAACATTTCTTAAGCTACTCCACAGTTTGTACTTGCAGAGACATTTTTCAGTGATCACGAGAAGACTATAAAAACAAGAAACGTGCCGCCTCAACACAACAGATTCTGCTTCAGCAAGTGCTTCTGCTTTTAGCCAAATTACAACTTACGAGACGTGATCAAACCAGGGCCAGATCCTCTGCATCAACTGAGTGGCATGCTAGACAGGTTGTCTACCACTCTAGGCCTGCTTTCTGCCAATGCATGCAACATACAATATAATTTGATTTCCAGTCCAACCTGCACTGCACTAGCACACGTCGTCCCGTAGCACCAACAAAGGTGACTGCAATCTTACCAGTCCTGAGCAAACTGGATTTACTTAACCATGAGCACAAAATAATGAAGTGGCAAAGACAAGCTGCCTTTCAAAATGTAATACTAAGTGTTAAAGAAAAGAGTTATTCTGAATGTAGTGAATGCAAGTTCATACTCTGTATTTTGGTAACATCAGAAGATACATCAGACCACTGTGATATGTAGGAAAATCACTTGATTTATTAAATTATACAATATTAAATATTAAATTCCAAAATCATAACTGTGTCCCAGTCCTCAAGCTGTTTATGGTCATATTAGGAAACAGATACACATCTATGGGTGGTCACAATACTTTCTTCTCGTTTACATCATTGTAGAGCAGGCTCCTAAAATTAACAGCCAAGAGAAATACCATCCGTGGTGGTCATTTCCAAGAGAGATCACAAAGACAAGGGAAACACTTCTCTGATAACTGCAGAGCAGCTGCAGGGAAAAATGACATCAAAGAACAAAGTGAAAAAAGACAGAAGACACTTTGTACTCACGGCAGTTTAACTCTAGTTTTTCCCTGCGTCCTTCTTTTGGCTCCTACACTTTCCTTCCCTTATTGCCGTGAACCATGCCTCAGTTGTCCCTCCTTAACACTCCAACACCTGTCCCCAATCTCTATTTCTCAGTGCGGTGTGTGTTTCTGGAGTGTGAGAATGTGCATCCGTCTCGCAAGTCCTGTTTCACGTGTCTGGAACACAATTCCCTCAACAGGGGCGTAAATGTCAGCTCTCCACTTTCTTTCACATACAGTAGCTCTCCTGGTGTGCTGGGATTCAGAAGAGACAGGGGAGGCGACAATATTAGCAGCAGCAGTAGTATTGAGCTTGAGAGGTAGTGGCTGTGGTTTGGAGGATTCCTCAATGGGATAGCTTTCATCTCCTCCATTTTGCCCTCTCTCCCATCCTACCATTGTGATGCCCCATCCTGATTTCCTTGCCTTCTCTCTGTTAGCTTCCTTTCTGTGATGGCTGGCACCCAACAGAACTTTAACACCCAATCTGATTAGCAGCAGGAAATAATGGGAGGGAACAACCAGAGTTAAAAAAAAAAACAAAACAAAACACCCAAAACAGTTTTCTGTCAGTTTTGTTCCTCTGCCGACCTCAGTGATTCCTCTGTCCCTCAGCCACATGCTATTCTCTCCCTTTTTCTTCTTCTCTGTCTGACATGCTGGCTCACCCCTCCCCCTTCTCTCCTCCTCTCCCTCTCTGGTTGGTACGTTCCTGGGACAAAGAGCGGAGATGGAGGGAGGGAGAGAAAGAGCAAAAAGAAGCAGAGGAGAGGGCAAGAGGCAACAGAGAAAAAAGGGGAGGGGGTGCAGTTGCAGGAGAGCAATTTTCTTTCCTTCCACATGTGCAGTCCTCTCTCTGCTGTCCTCTTGCAGTGATATTCTACTAAAAACGTTCAGTTGAAGAAATGTGCAGTTCTCGTAGACAATTGACAGAAAACAGTATTAAGTAAAGGCATTACACCTCAAAGAATGTCAATAACTGATGCTTTGCAAATGCTGCAGATAATGGGAAGCTACTTCATCACTAGGTGACCAAACCCTGCATTTAAAAATTCACTCCACAATAAATAACCATGGAGTGTGGTAGCTTGCAGTCAACCACTCTCGCAAAGTAGAAATAGAGTCACCAAAAATACAACCTTAACCTCCCTTCTGTTCAACAGCGTGCTCTCAGGTTACAGCCAAATACCTCAAACAACAAAAGAGGAAAGAAAAGTGTAGGTTGCATCAGCTGTGATGACTTCATATGTGCCATCCACACATGAGATGGATTAACAAGACCTACTGTTGCAGAGGGGGAGCGGAAACCCAAGCAAACAGCCAACCTCACTGAGGAGGACGAGGGAGCCAAGACAGGCCACAAGGATATGGAGCTGCATGGGACCTGCTTGAAAAACATGCAAAGAGTGTGTGTGTGTGTGTGTGTGTGTGTGTATGTGTGTGTGTGTATTTCTCCGCACAAGAGAAAGAAATCTAACAACAAAATGTACATCCACAAAGTTCAATTTATCTTCAGCTCTAAACTAATTTACTTACTTTCATTGCTGCAACTTTCATTCCTGAAACAACTGACCAAAAACAAAAAAGGTTCCTCTTAACCACACCTGCTACCAAATATCTACAGCGAAAACGCTGCAATGTGTAAATTAACTAATAGTTGCCTCTCAGGCGAAATGTTACCAGCTTTCCAGGAGTTGAAGATGAGCTGCGAGCAATCCCTCTCTTAGCTGGGACGTCTGGTTAGACTGGCTGCTAAAGCAGAGCATCAAATCATTCTCCACTACAAGGCTGCTTATGAATATCAAATGATAATCCAATGATGACCCAGTTCATTCAGCTCCCTCCTCTGCTATACCAGTGATGGGCTGGACTGATTTATCACAGACCACATGCATGGAGGTCTGATGATGTCCAGGAAATTCACTAAACATTTCATACAAATGTATTTTTTGTTTGCCATCTACTGAAAGTGAACAAGTGCTTCTTCCTCATTGCTGTGTTTGAGTCATCAGTTATAGACTTCCAACACACAGCTGCTACTGTAGATCACACAGGTGTGTTGCAATGCTACATTGCTACAAGTCCTACACTCACACACACACACACACACCTATGATGAACTTAAATCCCAAATATGATGCCTAACGTTACTTAGGCATGAATGCATGTGAATATTTCCACTGCACTGATGACTGCAATGTTCTCTTTGGAATTAATTGCATTAGATGTGGCAGTTTGGTTACCCACTAGCAGATTACTTGAGATGATTTAAAAAAGACAGTTAAAAGAGAGGCTACAGCCACACTAGCTGTGAGACTGTACTTGCAGTGCTTTGACTGAATGCAAACATCAGTATGCTAACATGCTAACAGTTAGCAGGTATTGTGTTTACCTCTGTCACTCTCTTAATCTAGAATAAACCATAGTATTGGACAAATTGAAAACTGGATCTGGTGATGGATGATGAGAAGTCTGGTAATTACCAAACTTTTCACACAATTCATCCTGTGGGTGACATGAATGCCTGTACCACATCTGATGGCAATCTGTCTAATAGCTGTCAAGACGTGTAACTCAAAACCACAAATATCAACGCCATGGTGGTACTAGAAGGAACAGCCAGTGAATTATCAAAGACAGTAGAATTCACTGTCTGTGAACCATCAATGTCTGTGCAAAATTTAGTTGCAAACCACCAAACAGATATTGAGATATTTCAGTCTGAACCAAGGGGGTGGACCGACCAACCAACCAATATTGCCATCCCTAGAGCCACACCGGCTAATAAAATGACTAATAAAAATAAACACAGTGCTGAGCCGGAGGAACTAAAGTCCAGCACTACAAGAACTGCTACTGGATCTTCCAAAGAATTCTTAATCCTTACTTATGGGCAGAGACTATGAAGGATTTTTAAGTAAATGATGGTAAAAGTAATGCAGTTGTGATAATTTAAATAATAATGTATCAACCTTTAAATGAAACATTATTTTAGACACTCTCTCTTGTTAGCATCCAGTGCTCGTCTGTGCTTTTAATACATTTCCCATGAGTCTCTTCATTCTCTGCTCTAACTGTGGCTGGTCAGACCCAATGACTTCTACACCGAAGATGCAGAGAAGCAATATGATAACCACTTTCCTAACCGTATGCTAACTACTGAACACTAGAAAGCCTGCTGACTTTGTGCAAATTCCTCGGGGTTGGTGGCTCAATGAGATGGCTCAGTGTTCGTCTGCCAGAACAGAACAGAAAATCAAACGTTTTGCAGTTTGCGCAGAGAGAGAGAGAGACTGGTTTCACTATAAGACTGCAAGACACCTGGTAACACAAAACAATGACAAGCTCTGTTTAATGAACTGTGGCATAAATTTGCACTTGCTCATCTAAGAAATACGAAGCTCAATCTAATTTAATGTAAAAACCACTTTGACTCATAGACATGGTGCATGGTAATACAATATCTAATTATAAATAGACACTGCATAGGTTGAAGCCACTCATTAATGTGTTATTTTCAAAAATGTAGGTATGGAAGTTTGCAGAAAACAGGGGAGTAATGCGATTAAAAATAATGGCTGGTCTCCCATGATATCATTTTCACACTGTGGTATTTTTATCAGACTGCGGAACTAGAGGGGTTTCAAGTGCAGGGCTGCCTGTGGGGCGTTGCTGCAGAATTTGAGAGCTGAAGGAAGAAGTGTGAAGGGGCTCCATCTAAAATCATTACTAAAGCTATAAAAAAATGGATCTACTGAGGGACTGAGGAGTGCAATGGGATTTAAACAGAGAGAGTGAATGCTGTAAGGGGATGAGATCATGACTCGGAGGAGGTTCACAAAACAAATCCCATTATGAGGAAGATTTAGTTACTGTAGTACACAGTGCCTTCACAAAGTATTCAGACCCCTTCACTTTTATCATATGTTATGTTGCAGCCCTATTAGACAAACCAAAAAAAAATTCCCCCATCAACCTGCACTAACACCATAATGACAACGCAAAAACATAATTTTAAAAAACATATTAAAAAGTGAAACTGTAAGTAAATAGTGCAAACTGGAAACTGGCCAGGTGATCAGTTCTACTCCTACTTCCTCCATGTAAAAATTATGGAGACCACTGTGCTTTTGGGAACATTCAATGCAGCAGAATTTTTTGTCGCCTTCCCAAGGTCTTTGTCTCGACATAATCTTCTCTCTGAGCTTCTGAGCTGAGATTCTGTTTTCACTTTGTCATGGGTTATTGATTGTAGATTGACGAGGATAAAGAAAACAAACAGATTTTTAAAAAATTCTAGCATAAGGCTGCAACATTCCAAAATGTGAGAAAAATGAAGGGGTCTGAATACTTTGTGAACACACTGTACACGCATTCATACACAGCACACAAGTGCAAACTAACAGTCAGATGAAAGGGCACTGAGTGGGGTTAAAAATGGATTCCCACCTTAGCGCAGAGAGTAAAATGTCAATATGTGGACCCTAGTAATTCAGGCCACTCAGCACATTGCTGTTGTCTCACCTCGCTGATAGGTGTAGGCCCATTACAATCACAAGGGTACTATTCACAAACACTGGCCATGATGCAGGAGCCAAATGGACTGTATCCTCTCAAAGCAAGTCAAAAAGAAGTTTTAAAGAATGACTGGAATACAGAAAACACCAAAAACATCCCCATGTCAAGATGATAGTGCAATTTTGTATTTTCTACTCCAACTTAATGTTCCTGAGGCCAGAAAGGGGCAAGACGTTCCAAACATGCTTTCTGTGCTCCTGGAGTGAAGCAGTTACTCCAGCAGCCGGCTCAGCAGTTAAAATGTTCCCACGTCCCAGGCATTTCCCTGCTGGAGGCCCCCCAGGTCAGGTAGAAGAGGATAGGATGGTTTGTCAAGTGTGAAGGAGGAGAGGAAAATAAATCAGTCTAGCTGAGCTGCAAATGCCATAACAAGAGACAGAGTATGGGCCCACAATGTTTTTTGCTGACTGGCTAGATGTCAGTTTAGTGGACAAATCACAAACAGTGAAGAGGAACATGAATATCTTTCTGGGAATGTGAATGTACATTTGTATAAAACCTTCATGCATTTGTCTTAAGTTTACTAACTACTGTTAACAACTGTTTTCACATTTGCTGATCCAGTTGGTGCTGGGTGGAGCTTTCCCTGAAAAAGCACCATGGAAATGAGAAAATTCAACAAAAAATCTGTTAAGTATAAAGTTACATAAAAATTTAAGTGATATTGTGTATTTTGAATGATGGAGATTAAAAGATTTTTTGCATTTTAAACTCCTAATAAATGGTACCTCAATATGTTTTTTTCAAGATTCTTGGTGGTTACTTATTTAGTTATGAATATTCATTGTTATTGAGAAACACTTTTCACAAAACACAATTAATACAATTGTATAAGTTTTCTGGTACTTTTTTATCTTTGCCCTTTTCAGTGATATACAGGGGACTTTTGCCTTAACAGACCTCTAACGACTATTCAACTAAAAAATAAAAAAAAATGAAAAGGGAACATTAGGTTTTCAGGCTGTCTGATCACCAGATTAAAACAAGTACTTTTTAAGATGTTTTAATACCTCAATACCAACAGACAATGATAATTAAAAAAAACCAGAGGGGAGTATAATGCTTACAAGTATTTATGAAGTACACTGATTTATTGACATTTTTGTCAGTACTTTCCCAGCTGTATATAACAAAAACACCCAGTAACATAATTAATCTGCTGAAGTGACCTGGACCTGGGCACGTGGCCACTATGAACTGCTGATCTTGCTGGCTACTGCAGCTAGCAGTAGTGACTGTGTTTGTGCCACAAAAAAGGACAGAACAGCATCCTGCAGCACAGTCCACTTTCATAACAGCCTTACTTTTAGTTTAGATGTGTGTAATGTCTCCTGACAGCCCAGGACCACACAGAAAAAGGTATAAGTAATGTTACTGTCTGCAGCGAGCTTGAAGAAATATTCAAGACCATTATCAGTGAATTTTACAGTAAAACAATGGATCACATACATATTCAAGTTGGTTGGCAAAAGATACAAAGTTTTTAGGCACAGTTTCACATGACATAACTCAGTATTTTGTCATAGTTTTTCTGAGTGATTTGTATATCAAGCTGGATTGAAAGTCTCACATCCATATATTAGGTTGATCTTAGAGTCTGGTTCATTTCTCAGGAGATTTCAATTAGCATTTAGTTTGTGTTCAAATTCTACACCATAATCTTGAACTAATAATGAGTGACAATCACAGCAACATTTAAATAATAGCTAATATGTGATCCAAGAAAATCAATCCTGACAATCACTAACTACGCTGCATCTTGAACAGCCAGTCTGATTTCCTACCACTGACTTTACAGAAAATCACATTTCTAACACAACCCTCCAACTCCAACAACAACCATGAGTGACACAGAGAGAGAGGTTATGTGTGAGTGTGTTTATGTGTGTGTGTGTATGTGTGTGTGCGCGCGAGCGGTCTGGCTGGTCTTTTGTTTCCTCTAACAAGGGCAGAATGAGTCTAACCGTTACATCATCCTCTGCTCACAAGGAGCAGAGAGGTCCCTTGAATGAACATGTGATAAAGGGTTTGACATCATCTCTTTGCAGAGCATGGCTCTCAGTTTGCTTTGTCCACAGTCACATTAGAGGGTGAACAATTATGGAGTTAAAACCATCTAATGTTTGGTAAACTTCTTGGTCATGAATATTCTCTGGACTTATTCCCTGTGTCTTTAAAGGACAAACTGGCTGGGTGTGTGCCGCTGGTGTTGTCTTCAGTGTAGTGCTGCAGTTGATGGATTGAGTCCCACTGGGGGAGGGAATTCATCTCTATGCATCTCTCTGAGTCCTTTGTGAGCGAGGGGCTTTGAGTGGGCAGTGGGAGCATATTGTGCAACGATGCTCAGCTAGCAGGGTGGATGTAGGCAGGCAAGAGATGGAGGGGTGGATGGATAGAAGGGTGGATGGATGAATGTGTAAGAGCAGAGACAAAATGACAAACATAGCCTCTCCTCCCTGCCCCTCCAGACTGTCTCTGTCCTGTTGGAGTCTGAAGGAAGAAACAGCTGAGACACATCACCCGTACAGCAACACACAGTGAGCTGGCCTAAAGAACGGCTGAGAGGGGCGTCAGTCTTTATCACACGCATGGCCACACACATACATGCAGCCCACTGCTCTCATTCACCCGTACACAAAAAATCACACCCTCTATGACTGCGTGCGCTGTTGTTGAGATGAGAGAGAGGGCACTCCTTCTCAGCTGTTAAACTCCGATTGATTGTCATGATTATTGTCAGTCTGTCTTTGTCCTTCTCTCTCTCGCGCACACAGACACAGGCAGACACATACACACACACATACACGGAAAATGTTTTAGGTCACTTATCACACTCCAAGTTTATTGTTAATCTATGTCCCAGAACATCCAACATCCAAACTGTGCTATTGCATAATGCAATTTGGATGGCAGGAGATTTTTTATTTACATCTGTTTCTTTGGTGCATCATATTTTCTGCTTACAAAGACATTAAATGTCTGACCTCTGGCTGTGCTTTTGTGTTGAATGGCTGTTTATCCTGCTGCAACCTTACAGCACTACAGCAGATAAACCAAGCCCTGAAAACAAACTAATGGCACGGAAGATGGTGGACATTAGGTTGATAATACACTAAGAAAGTTGTGCTGGTTGGGACTGAAACATTTTGGTCACTTATACAGGAGCAAGATAGTAAGAGTACCCTACCAATTTAGCATTCAATTATGAAAAGTTTTACCAAAAGCCTGACATTGATACAACAGAGCCAGATATCATTTCTATTCCACACATTCCTCTTCCTTGTCAAAACGCAGAGCCTACATTTCCCACAATGCAACATGACTGCTGACAGTTCAGTCAGACATTTGGGTGTGTTATGCTAGTATCTATCTGGGGGAAGCGGGCTGCAGAGCTCACGTAAGCTCACTTCTTTCTAACTCCACATACACAGATTTTATTTTGTAATTTTTCTTCACATACAACGAAAGCTGAGTCAGGTGACATCAGCTGAGGACATTTCAGAGACTTGACACAGCTCCCTCTGCAGACACAAAAGGGTTTATACAACTTTTCACATATGCATTAATACTCGCCAAATTTACTTTGATGAGAAAAAGTTCCCCGATAATAAAAGGCTCTATGATTAATCCCAGAGGTGGAAGTAATGTGGGCAATATATTGCATCTTTAAAGATCCCCTCCAGACATCTTTTAAGACATATTTAAAAAAAACTTTGCTTTGAATAATGTGTGCCTAATGCCCCCCCCCCCCAAAAAAAGAAAAGCAGTTCAGTATTGTTACTTCCTCTACTCCTTCTCCCTCACTGAAATTGTTCATTTCAAGTTTAACTTCTAGGCACAAGATGTCTACATCATTGAAAAGTCCATGCTCAGTGTATGTGCACTGTATGCTTCAAGCTTCCACATCACAGTGGTTTAAGCTGTACACTAGCCCATAGACTGATTGTGATGTCTTTAGTCCTGCTCATACATCTACAGGTTAAACTGAGATTTAAGGTGAGCTCAGAGAAACTTTCTGCCTTCAGCAGATGGATGTAAAAACAGCTTCTAGTGTCAAATTCACATAAATCATTTTGTACAGAGAAGCCCAAACATCCAAATAACAATAACCAAAACACATTTTTTTCATCATACACCAATAAGAACGGTGACATAGTTTTTGGACAGGACTAGCTTGTGTGGTTTTCAACTCTCCAGTAATAGTAAAATGTCTAAGAGCTGGGACCACAGAGTGGTCTATGTGTGACAAGATGGGACAAAATGGCAGGTTGTAGATAAACCATATGGAAGAGCGGGGCTGACTGGCACAGTTGGAGAGAAGTGCTGAAGTCAATAAAGTTGTTTTCCTGGTGTCTGGCTGCAGACTGTATCATGTAGTCGCTGGCCTGGAGGGCTGAGGGGAACAGAGCGGAAAAGAGGGAAGCTGGAGGCCATTCAAGAGAGACATCAAGGAGGATATAGGCCATGGACAGTGAAGCTTTAAGTTGTCTAGAGACAACAGCAGATCTACTAAATGTACTGCAAAGTACTCCTGTTAGAAGGAAAAATAAGCCTGGTTCTAGGAAAGTGGCTCCTTTATTAGATACACATGCTTGTTAAAGCATTTCAACAACAAACAGCTCAATCTAAACAGCATGTAGAAAGGGTCAACAAGTGCAGTTACTGCTCAAGCAGACATTACAATGAACGACTTAAGTGACTTATGTGACTTTAAATGTCATATTGTTTGATTTTTTTGTTGCCAAACACAGCTGTTCTATCATATAGTAAATATCTGCCCTCTGGTGATTTTTATACAATACAGAGAATGATCCTGTAAACCAAAAACCAGACAAATGAATAAAACATGCAGTCCACAGCAGCTCTATGAACCAAAACTCCTGGTCAACCTGCAAAGTCAGAAGGTCAGAAAAGAATGGCTGGAGGTATTCCCATACAAAAAGCACAGCACAGCAGTAGTGTGCAGAAAGGTATTTGTAAATGTGCAACTTATAGAAGGTAAAGGTGGACCATGCTGGATTCAACTGCTCTCAGGATTTTCTACTGTAGACATGTAATCACCAAAAATGGAAGATTGAGAAGCAGAAAAAGTATCAATATAGTGTGCCATGCTCAGTATGCATGTGTAGATCTATCATAAATCATCCAGATTGGCGTCAGATTGGCAGTGGTGTAGCAGTGTGGAGGTGTTCTCTTGGTGACTGTATGGCTGCTCAGTGTCACAGTGTACCTAAGCTTTGTTGATAACCACCTGAACATCCATTTATTATTTTTATTTATTATTTTTAATGTAAAGCACTTTGTAACTGTGTTTTGATAGGTTTTCAATAAACAAAGTTATTGTCATTATTATAATTATCTGCGTCTCTTCATGGTCAGCCTGCCTTTGTCAAAAGCATACTTCTGGCAGAACTATGTGAAATGGCACAAACTATTCATCTTCATGGGAAAGTTACATCAACAATAACGTTTTATTAAAGTTAATAGCTTTCAAAGCTCCCCTGAAAAAGAGTTTTGACATTCAGTAGATTCTTGTAAAGTCTGTACCAACAACACAGTGCCAAAATCAATTAAACATTCCACAGCAGTCCTGAGACTCTCAAGTACAAAACTATTTCAAAATTGCTATTCAATGTGTTACTGATGACCAGTAGCTAACCAGTAACTTTGGATGGGCAGCCTGTTCTCTCTGCACAAGATACAAAAAACAGCCAGGAACAAGCTCAGCTACAGCAGGCGAGCTCACACTGATGAAAGCTGCATAGGGTGTTCATCAGCAGAGAATCCTCAAACAAGAGCCAGTGCTCATTAGAGTCATCACTCTTTCAAAAAGACTTTCGTCCCAAAATTAAATGAATACCTTTTTGCAATTACAGGCCTAACTGTAGTTGATCTCACAGATATGGTTAAAAATTAAATTATTCTTTTCTTCAAAACTAGTTACAAAACATAATACAAGAAGACTGATTTATCACAGTTTCCACTTTACCCACATGTTGTTGTGCTTGAGAATATGTGTACATTTAGAAAATATCCTGATTATTTGTATAAGAAAGCTCCAGTGACACACCAGCATACCGTGGGTTAACCAATCTTGAATTACATATACACCAACCTTGACTCTACTGTCATACATGTAAGCATAATTAATAGTTTGTCAACTTTCCTGCAGGTGTGCAGTTGAGTAAAATCATGCCATGCTAAATCAAATCATGCTATTTCATCTCATCTCTCAGCGTCACTGAGCACCTGTGGCTCCATATAAGAGACCCAGAGGATCTGTTAATGACATTCAATTTTAATCCATCTACATGTATAATGAACTCTTACATTTTGGTACCATTAATTTGAATTGATTTAACTAAGACAGGTACATACACTTATTTCTTGGTGTAGTCCAAGTCTTTATTGGACTATCACCTACACTGATAAAAGAGCAGTAGTAGTCAAAGTGATCGAACCACTTCTGGAAGTGTCAATAAAATAGTTTGGTTATGCAGAATGTTACTGACTGTTATAGTGATGTACTACTGCTACTGCTACTACTACTACTACTACTACTACTACTACTACTAGCTACGAAAAACTTCATACAGCATACCTGCTATGCAGCCTCAGTGCATGCTGGGAAACTTTTACACATGCCTGATGCAGTATCTTAAGTCTCATTGGATGCAGAATGGGTGAAACTTAAATTGCAGAATTTAGAATTACAAGTAAATTGTCTCCCACAGGCACAAAGATGAGTTTAGCTATTCTTCCACTATGTTCAAAGTCTGATTGTGCAATTGTTTGTGACAGCACAGCTTTATCATTAAGTTATTTTGTTCTTTCAAGAGGCTCAGACCAATTGGTGGAGATGGAGAATAGAAATCACAGGCCCATCAGCTGTTGTCATTTTATAATTTTCATGCAAGAGGCCCCACATCCTCTACTGATTCTAAAGTTGATATGGAAAAACACAGTTGTTTAAGTAAGAGGCTGAGAGTGTCTCTAGTATCAAAGTACATAAAAAGTTTCCCTGCTGTTCATTCTGGAATCACCAAATGCTGTGAGGGTACAGCCACCGTGATATTGTTGGTTCCTCAAATCCTCTCCAGACTGCCTTCTGCTCTCACTGACATCTTAAAAGAGTTCTGGGAAGGTGCTGTGTGGTTCAGTGTGACAAGAGGCATGAATGACTATAAGTTCATTCATTCGCTCACTCCACTTAACTAAGGACTGCAGTGTTATCTTTGGAATTGATTGCATTAGACATGGCAGCCATATATAATAACCTACTTGGAATGCAGAGACCAAAACTTAAATAAATAAATAAATTAAATACCAGACAAAGACTCATTTAGCAGCTCTGACACTCTGGCACAGCTGCGCTTTGAGCTAAAGGATAACATAATTCATTAATTCGTCCTGAGGGGAAAATGAATGTCTCTACCAAATTTATTGCTATCCATTCAATATTTCACACAAAAGCTGCTGGGGCCAATACAGGGAAAGTCAGAGGATCACCAAACTCATTAGGACATCCTCATTTGGTGAAAATCCATGTAAGCATTTGCAATATCATGGCAAACCATCCAATTGTTGATGAGATATTACAGCGTGGACCAGAGTGGTGGACTGACAGACTGACATCACCATTTACTGACACCACAACCCAATTATAAACCATTCTGCCTATCTCTATTTGACCCTGTATAATACCATGTACTCAAACATTCACAAATGCACACAAATATACACATAAGTGTGTGTGACATAAGTGGCTGTGCTGATTCATTTACAGTGAGCGTGTGAATGCCATCCAACATATGTCCTTTACAGACACTTTAACTCAAATCACCATAAAATAACATGTTTGCTTTCACAGTAAGGTGTCCCCATAAGGAGCTGGACTCCTGCCACGTTTAGCAGTATGCGCTGCTGAGCTGACATGATCACAGTCTGTTATAAGCTGCAATCATATAGCTACAGGTAAACTGCATGTTATACTGTAAATGTTCAAGCTCAGCCTCAGTGAAGATGAAAACATGATTCCAATAAGTTTCAGTGCTGCCAAAGACATCCATACTCAAAGTAACAGGTACAGTACAAGCACAGTTTGTCAGATTACATCAACACACACAAATATTAACATTAAATTTCAGTGAATTATTCACTTTCTCAACAGCAATTCAGAGAATGTGCAACACTTAATGATAGATAATAATGAAGTCAAATTCCGAAAATGAATCCAGACCATGTCACTGTCAATGACTGTAGACTGCACAAAAACATCACCTTTGCAAAAGAACTTGCTAGTTACCAGTCAAGTATTATTTAAAATACCAGAGTCATGAGACAAGAACTGCCACGCAAGTGCTGCTCTGAATGCAGACACACTCCTTTCTGGCCCACTGTGACTATGAGATCCCAATGTTTCCACAACAAAACCTTGCCTGACTCAAATTCTCCTTTGGCAAGGTTTTTTATTATAGAAATGAAAAAATATGTCTTCCAGCAGAAGGCCTAATGCCAATCTGAGTCTTAACCCTGTCTCAATCCAGTATACTATTTCTGCATCTGTAAGGCTCGATACAAGCCTTGTGTAAAACTCAGTGGAATAACTACAGGTGGATTTTAACACTACTAGCACTACTGCAAGAATATATTTCTAAGTGAATGTGTCTGAGTATGTGAGGAAAATAAAAACACATCATAGAAATTGATATGACAGCACTGCAGCTTAACAGACACATCAGTTGAATAACCACCATGACAAACAGAAAAATGAATTTGGGGAAACACTCTCTGAATGCTTAACTCAGCAGCAATGTTTTCATTCATCAAGTATTTACATCATGTCAGAATCATTTGAACCAAATAAACAGAATACACTTGTGACCAATTCATTAAACAAACAAGTGTGTTTGGCTGAGGCATGATTATACATAAAATATACTGACTGACACAGGGAACAAATACAGAATAATGAATCCTTTAACAAACAAAGAAGATGTGAGTTTCCATTGAGGTTCTGTTCACTCAAAAGAAGGGGCAGGAGCTGTTCTGAATTCCAAAATCAAACAGCACCAAACACCCAAGCAAAACAAAGAGACAGGGCTACTTGAAAGCAATATGAAGGGGTGAGACAGTCATCCTGCCCTGTGCCAATACAACCAGCCAGCACACACAGCTGGGAAAACAAAAGACCAACCAATCCTCTGACTACAGACAATTCATATTAGCCAAAGAATTTCCTTTATGCATGCAGTGAATGGACAGGTTCTGTGGTGTAACCTGAGTTATATCAACAAATAACCTGCAGGTGAAGTAGATGTAAGCTTTTCAGCAAGCTTTCTTACTCTGTTCTCCTGACAGCTATATGTAATAAACTTAGCTGACTGCTGACCCCTACTGGTTTCTTAACATAATGACAAAGTCTGGGAGGGGGATCCTCTGTGCCATCTGTATGATGACCAGAATGCTAAATGGAAGCTGGAAAATCATCATTCAAACTCAAATATTAATTTTCTGAAAGCAAAAATACTTTTCATTTGACATTAAACAGCCTTGACGATTTCAAAATGACCATCTTTTCATTCTCCACACCTGCTTATTATTATTCACTTTCACAAAGGGACCGGACCCAATCCCAGCAGGCATTTAGTAAAAGCTATATAACAAATGCTAATTCAAAACAACTAAAGCATTCTATTTTTTACCAGCTTTATGCAAATAGAGCATACTAAACCGCACTATCAATTCTGTAAAATTTCAAACAGCACTCCAGCAATTTAGTATCGGACTTAATGTCAGTTTAAAGCTGGCAGACTCATTAGACACAGATTTTAAAAATAATGGTCAAAATCGAAACAGAACAGGCCAAGATATTCAGACTTTAAGTCCTTTGAAAGGGACATGCTCCAAAAACACTGGATACTACAGTTCCCATAATTCAACTTACAAGTATGCTTCATTAGATCCTCCTAAAAGTTCACTCTGTTCAAATCCCGCACCTTCAGTTTGTAAAGCAGGCTTTCTGACAATGAATTTAAGTCTCCGGCTCATGCCAAGATAACCCCGATGAGCACTAACTCCAGATCCAGAGAAGACACGATGCATCTGTTTTCACAGGCTGGTAGTACTTCTTACGATGAGCAAACTGAAATTCCTGAATAGAAATGGTGAAGTGTCCCTTTAATTGCTCTAATTTGTTATATAGTTGTAGCTTTCTCATTTAACTCTTGGGGTTTTTTTTTTTTTTCAAAAATATCCCACAATGAATCACTATAATTGCCTCCATACTCGGAGAGTAGACAAACTGTAATATAATACCCCTGACAGAGTGGTTTCAAAGATCTATAAGCTAGACACACATTTTAGCTACGAAAATACCAGCTTTGGAATTAATTAAATACTCAGTCCCAGGCTGCACTTAAAGAGTTATTTAAATGTATAAATCCACCTAGTTAGACTTATGAGTAACTTTGACTAGTTCTGGGGTGTGTGAAGCTGGAATGAATGAGGTCGTGCTGTAGCCAACGGGGGCATCCATGAAGATATCAAACAAATGCAAATCATCAACCATCTCCATGATATCAACAGCAAAAAGATTTCTGCTTGACGTCAACTGGAAGAGACATGTGAGTCATACTTCCGCCTGTATGAAAATCATCTTTCCATTTCCTACATTTTCCAACACTGCGGGGGAATAACTAGAGAGAACATGAGAAAACATGTTTTTGAAAAAAATACAGTCAAGTTCAAAGCCATGTCCAAACCCTGATTGACATCCATAGTGCTGCAATTTTTAACAGCCAGCTTCACCAAATTTTAAAAAGCTCTCTTGTGATACACACACACTGCTCTGAGGGCCATCAGTTCATCCCCAGGTTAAATTCTTCATCACTTGCGATGGATGTGATTAGACTTGACATTAATGCGGTAAATGAATTAGGGAGAAAAGCTTTAAGGTCTTTACCTGAATTGTGCCAAAGTCCACATTTTCATAGTGGAAGTGAGCGCACTCTGCCAGTTTCGGGAAGTGGCCCTTCGTGAAGCAAAGTCTGAAACCACAGACAGCACAAATATACTCAGTTCAGTTAGCACTTCATCCTCTGCTCATGACAACACCTTGGAGTCTGTATGACTAGTATAAGAAGGAGAGAGCAGTGCAAACAGAGGGAGTGAAAGGAGGAGGAAGACACAGAAATAGACTCAGGGAATAGAAGGAACTCAAGCAGGAAACAGAGGCAATAAACAGCCAGAGCGATAAATAGGGATGAGCAGAGGGAGAGAGAGATGTGAGAGAGGTGGAGCAGATAGGCAAAGGCAGGTGTGTGTGACTATGTGTGTGTGGGTCTGCTCACTTCTTGACATTCTTGACCTTCATGCTGGCCGTGCTGCTGCTGCATGAGCGCATGAGCGGCTCCGTCCGGAGCTCGGGGATCTCCGCACTCCTCGCCTAAAATGCCCAAAAACATACACAAACATCAGCAATACAGCTGGTGCATGCAAATACATCTCTGCCACTGTTATACTGTTTGACAATTTTCCATTTAGGTTTTGCTTCGCAGCATCTTTCAAATAACCAACAGGCTTTGAAGTTCAAGCAAATTGAGCTTGAGCACATGAGATGGTCATGGTAAACCAACCTTATCACAAATAACAATTTAAACAGGCAGGCAAGCAAATGAATATGTGAATTTCATAACCAACTCATGAGCTATTTAATTAATGACAAAGTGCTCATCACCTGTTTACAAATGCAGACCAACTGACTGAGTGAAGTATCAGTTTGCTTAAGTCAAGTGGTAGATTGCTGAAGCTATTTGACTTTTAATTTATCATGAGTGACTTGTGTAACCAAAGCTATGGTGCAGCCCACTGCTTCACTGATTTAAAGAGGTTCTAATAAGCTGACCCATCACCAGCTGGTAGAAGTAACATACTGATAGCCATGTCTGATCACACAAATTGTACAAGCCTCATAGATAAACTAGTCAGACAACAGTATGGTACCAGTTTCCATGTTTTTTTTCCAGTTTATCCCTGTCTTTACATCATATTTCATCTGCATTCCTCTTTTTATTTGCATTTCTAAGATCAGCTCATGGTTTGACTTGCTGAGTTTGTGGTGCAGAGACTATACCCATCCAGTAAGATAGGTTTGGATTTACAGTTCAGCATTAGATTTCTCTCTTTGATATCACCACTGTAACAGTAGATAGATGTATCCAACATGATCAGGCCATATCATGCTTTTTATTTATATTTTATTTATATATTTATTTTATTTATTTATATTCCTCACAGTAACTGTGTTTACACTGTTTTGTTCACTCTGTAGTACAAGAGTTTTCCTTGTTTCAATACTGAGTATGAGACCATTCTGAGTGGAGATTGTGGTAATAGGTTTGCAGTGTAATGGCTTTACTAGATCTGTGTTACTGAAAATGAGAAGATAGGGGTCTTTTTTCAACCTGCTTCATGTCGTCTTTTCTCTGAACAATCTCGACCAGTATCAGAAACTTGTAGGAGCAAATACAAACAGCCCAAGTTGACCAATCACAGCTCAGCAGTTCCCATATAATATTTTAGTAGCCATCACAGCCCTGATTTATAGTTACATTTTTGAGGAAGTGCACTTTAGCTACAGAGGAGTCTACAGTATAGTGCACAAGTACAAATTAAGCTTTACTGTCTACTGCTTCACAACATAATTTGCGAGCTATGGATGCAGTGATCCAACTTTTTCTCTCCTGATAGCGATTCCAATATCACAACCCTGGGTATTTGCTGTGTGTGTAGTGCATAAATTGTTGTTTGAAGCAGCACATTCAACTTTATTTTTCAACTTTACACATTAACCACCAATGGAAAGTTATGAAGTTATCATTGGCCGTTCATTAGCGTTTATGCTGAGACATCATATGATCAAACCAGTATTTGAGTTCATTATAGTGTTTGGTCAGGTCATCCACTCCCCATAGAGGTTCATGAATAATCAGCCATCTCCCTGGTTGCTAGAGCGTTCCTTAACAAACCCACTCACTTGCTGCATTTGGCCTAAATTAGACTGAAAATCTAATGCAGCTGTGGTCAACAAAACATTAACAGAGCCTGGGGAATCTATTTCAGTGCAAGTGGATTTTATCAGTGGATGTATTCATTGTGGAATTTTCATCTCAGTAATCTAACAGGAGGTTGGTGGAAGCCACCTGGGAGACAAAATAACTTTAAAATAAAGGCAAGGGAAAAAAGATTAAGTGCTACAAAACACATTTAAGGGAAGGTAACAGTAAAACTCTATGAAGCAAAATGGATCTGTAAAAAAACTGCACCAAAGAGCAGCTGGCCGTGTGACGCACAAATAAGATAAAGTGAAGCTGGACCAGAGCTCTGAAACGTTTCGTGCATTTAGCTTGTGACTCCACAGCCAGATGGTCAGTGGCAGTAAAGGTGGTATGCAGATGAGGTCAGGGTTTTTAAGACCGCACAGTCTACACCACCTATATCCAAGGTGTTAACTGGACAAGAGAGGTGGACATGGGACAGCAGTTGTTTGGACATGTCGGCCATTTTAAGCGTTCATATACAGTAGACCTGCAACAGTTAGTTAATAAATCACTTCGACAGAGAAACAGTTGGTAACTACTTTGTTAATCAATTCATCAAGTCATTTTTCAGGCAAAAATGCCAAACTTTCTCTGGTTCCAGCTTCTCATTTCTGAGGATTTGCTGCCTTATTCTGTTTTAAATCATAATAAAATCTTTGGATCATTTTTGACATGCCATGGACTAAACAATGAAATGATTTGGGTTAGGGTTTGCTGATGATTGATAGTTACTGCCCTAATATAAAACTTGTCACTGGAGTGTGTGGACAGTTGTGAGAACCAAGCTGAGTCTTAAACCATCGTAATCAGGGCATTTCTGCATTGTGGGGTCATTTTGCCCAGTCATCACTATTTCAAACAGTTTGAAGGTTAAAACTTAGTTATAAGGTTCAGGTTAGACTTTGGTTTAAGTTAGGCTTAGGATAGGGGTTGCAGAGGTAGGCATTTACTGTAGTTGTGATGGTTAGGGTCATGGTTAGAAATGCATTTGTCAAAGAGGATCCTCACAAGTAGCGGAAGACAGACATGTGTATATAAACCCAGGAACATTCCAAATGACAGTTGTGTTTTTCTGACTGTGTGGCTCCAATAATTACTGAGTAAGATGTTATTGTTCATTTTATCATTACATTGCAGAGGATTTGGGCATGTTTTGTTCCATTATGTCTTGCTCTGCAGTTGGCGCAGAATATTATCTATCCTACAAAGTGCAACAGGGCGTTGGTGTGACAGCTTACACTAAGTTTCTTAGCGCTTCTCATCACCTCTTCAAACCACCGGAGGTATACATAATGCATGCTACTCCAGTATAGAGTCCCCCTCGTATCAAATATTGAACAAAGAATAGCAGACATGCAGTATTAAAAGCCCCGCCTCTGTTATCAATATTCATTGGCCTGGTGAGATTGTTGTTTCTCTTTCTCTCTCTTGCCCGCTCGAAGTAAGCACTTGCGATAGGGCTCCAACCACGCGCCGACCACGGGTGGCTCGGCATGTTACCATGGAGACGGCCTCATTTTCAGCGTGCTGTTGATGCAATAAGCAAGACCTGAACCAAAGATGGGAGGAAAGGAAATAATGAATGATGCTGTCTGGTGAATGGAATCCAATGTGGAGAGGTGGGTTGAAAGAAGCAGATGACACATGAGTACACAGATGGCAGGTAGATGACTATCTATGCAAAGAGTTTGGAGTAGAGTAGCTTCAGGACGCCAACAGTCATGTGCATTAATCATGAACGTGTGATACTGTTTCAGGAGCAGAGGAGACACAGTTTCAATGGGAGAGAAAGGCACAACTAATCAATCCACTGGGTTAAAAACAGATAAGAAGGTGACAGGCAGCAAACAACCTGATCAGTGTGGTGTTATCAGTGGATCTGACATGTCAGGAATGACACTCAGAGCTTCAGTTGACCCAGGATGAGAGCAGGACATTGATGAATGCAGTGCATGTATTCAAAACAGTGACCATCACATACCTGTGGAAAATGTATGCAAAAGAGAGATCACTACAGTGACCATGTGTGCTGTTGTGTGTGTGTCTCACCATGGCACTGATGGTCTCCTCCCAGTCAGGTCTTTCTCTGGGGTGGATGTGAGCCAGTTCAGGCACAATATCGTCCTCCTCCAGGTGACGTCCAGGCCTCAGACCCCTATAACAAACAAACACACACACACAAATACACAAGCTTAGAACTAAACGTATTACATTTCACTTGGGTGATATTTAACTTTGGGGCTGCAACTAATGATTATTTTCATCACTGATCACTTAAAACAGAAAAAAGGAAAAGTGTGTACCACAATTTCCAAGTGCCCACAGTGACAGTGACAGAAAGAAATTGAATTTCCTCCTTATTTTCAGCTTTTTTAAAAGTGAAGATTTGCTTCTTTTCTCTAACAGATAAGTGTAAGATGAATTGGATTTTGGAGTTTTGGTCAGAGAAAACAAGCAATTTGACAACATCATATAGGGCTACAGAAAAATGTGGCAGGTATTTTTCACTATTTTTGACATTTTATACAGACTGATAATGACAATAATCTTTAGTTGTAGCCCTACTGTGAAATATGATTTTAAGTGATTCATTCTGAGTGATCAGCTTTTTGGATTTCAACATCAGAGCTGCAGTCTATGTGAAGAGACAGTAAGGATTCTGTAAGGAAAACACTGAATGTTTCTAGTAGCTGCAGGGCCCAGTTCATGACATTCTGAATGTGTTCAGCATCCAGAGAACAACAAAGGAAATGAAATAGGGCGGGCATTGGATAATTTGATGAGAATAAATTTGGGTTAGCATTGCCTAGGAAAACTTCAAGTTGATGGGGCGTCTGTCTACAGTGGTTCATCTACTTCAAAAGACTGCTCTTGTTTCCAGAGGCTGAGAGAGGAAGAGGATGGGATAGAGTAAAACAGATTTGCACAGCAGCATTCATAAAGTGACTAGTGGCCTTTTAGGTACATATACTCGGGCTTCAGCCACACACACATACAGAGAATATCTCAGGATGATTTTAACCATCATCCTAGATGCAGCAGTGATGCAACAACTACATGAGTCTAACAAACTAGGTAGACACCAGAGAGCGAGAGGACAAGAGCTCTGTTTTGGGAAGATGGGACAGTCTGCCATGTTCTGGATAATAGCGCCCAACAAACACTGGCCTAACATCTGTATTGAGATAATTGGACTTAGGGCCGGGGACTCTGGTTAAGATGCAGTGAAGTCATGAGTAATTCTGTACTCCCCTTCTCTCTAAAACCCTCTTCTGACTTCTCCTGAACCTACTTCATCATTCAGTCAAATTATGCCACTATTATTCCAGCTTTTATATTTTATATACAAGCTTGTTTTCTACCCAGAGGTTCAAAAGCAAGTTTAAAGCTACAAAAGGAGGTTTTGCAGCAGTTCTCAAAAGAGAAAAAGATAGGAAAAAAATACACAAAGATGAATCATATTTTAATTATGGATTACAAAAGGCAGAAACTTAGCCCATGACCTTTTAATCAAAATGTTTAAAATACATCACCTTGACTTTCCCAAGATCCCTCGATTAAAGGTAGCTCTCAAAAATGAAAGGCATACATTTCAAGCCATTAAAGGTAACATACTGCTCACCCAAACATCATTGTGGGAAAACATTTTTTAAAAAGCTAGCCACCTGGGATTGAATTCGTTCTATTCCCTTACTTCAAATCCTGAACAAAAGGTACTCAACACACACACACATACTTCCTGTATATATAAAAGCCTGCCCCTCCCAATGGACCCTGTTAAAAGGCAGTGAGGTTGAAAAGATCACTGAAATTGTGCGAACACTTCACAACTTTGGGACAAAAAAGGTCATTAACAGAACTTTGATTAGTAATAATGCACAGCTTAAAGAGGTCAGGGAGAGAAAATAAGTGAGGGCAAAGAAATGCCAAGGAGACAAGCGTTCATTAATATGATTCATATTTAAAAACGGACTTTTGAAATCCCACAATCTGAAATATTTCTTCAAGTGATACTCAAAATCTTAGGATGCAGTTTAGTCATTTGTGGAGGCACTGGCTGCAGTCAGCTTGGACTCGTGGTGTTTGCACATGACACCTCTACAGCGGTATCAAAAGAGGTATTAGTTACTAGTGATCTGATGTTGATATGATGTTGATATGTTATAGCTTTGTATTAGTGTTACTTTGGTACTGACTGGAGCGTTAACTGTGGGCAGTTCTCTCATTTACCATATCAAAAGGACAATAAATGCAGTATGTGACATCTGACTTCTGTTGCTGTAGTGATTTTTAATTACAAATGATTAACTATAGCAGATGTTGTTTATGGATTATATTTTGAGTCTGCCTCCCAGGTCCACTGATGGTGTGTTTTAGAGCACAGAGAAAATATCAGTTATATTTTGTGTAGAGTATCATACACAAAAACTATTTGATTTGAACAAAGAAAGGAAGCAGGAAGATGCTGGGAGAGATAGGTAATGGTTAGCTAATTCAATGAAGTTTTTAGGGATACATCAGTAAACAGCAATTATCAATTTTAGCCACTAAACCGTTACAGCTATTATCTGCATAAAAGTAGCAGATGGAAATGACCATTACTTCACGTTTTCTTTTTACTTAGTTGGTTTAAAAATTTGCTATGTTGGACAAACCTGGATATTGTAACACTAGGTTCAGCGAGTGTGGGGAAAAACGAGTGGACTCAACAGATGTTTAAGATTAAGAGAGACAGTGGGCAAACAGGAGCAGAAGAATGTATAAACTAGATAAGAGGTTAATAGTGTACATTTATGTGGGACAGCAAACATGCAATTATGTTTAAACACAAAATGATTTTATTTGTTCCAAATTAAATCATTCTCTAAAAATATGTAACTTGTGTGCTTGCAAAAGTAAGGGCACAATTTTAATTCCATAACTGTCAGCTGTTCATCCTATAACATGAAAACAGTCATCTTCAAGCTAGATTCTCTGTCATGTGGTAAGCGGCGAAATAACTTCAAATTTCTGATCCACTGACTGACGTTCTTTAGCCACAATCACCCTATTGACGTAGCTGGCACCGCACTCAGCAGGGCGGCTTGGGAACTACTGTCAGTGTGAAGCACTTTCAGACACTGAACATAAAGGCCAAGCTTCAACAGTGCATTCCTTTCCAAGTATCACCTTCTCTGCTCAAATGTGGTGCACTCCAGCATTCAACATTCCTTGGTGAGGAGGCACGCAAGGAAAAGGAAAAGGAACTGCTCCTTCCAGCACCTACTCAAACACAGTGCAGCAAGAAAACGACCCTTTAACCTGGTGTTAAGCAGCACTCCTGCCTTCCATACCCTCTCCTGTACAAAACCAGATAAGAGGAGAGGCTGACAGAGAGAATGTCTCTCTCCAGCTCTATAAAAAACAATAGAAAAGAAACCTTCCATTAAAATGGTGTAGATGCTTCAATCTTGACTATTTTCAAACATTTCCAACACCCTCTCAACATGGTGCATAAAGCAACAGCAGCTCCATTTTCCAACACAGAAATGAAGCCATGAATGTCTCACTGCGTTGTCCTCAATACCACTTTCTCTTCTCTCTGCTATTAGGCACATGGGAAGTCACCAAATGTCTGACTCAACATGCTCAACTCAAACAGAAATCCTGGGTTTTATGTATAATATTTTAACACGATTGTCACAGCCAGTTAAGCACGTGTCTTTTCTAACATAGACAAACAGGTTTGAGGGTTGATGGTACACCTCTGTCACAGCTACACACTTGTATTTACGCTGCCTGTCCAACTGTATTTTGTCCAAAACAAGGCTGAGGAATAAGTACTGCATAATAATTTCAGATTCTTACTTTTAGAGGACACTTGCTAATTTGTACAGCCTGTGGACTGGGTTTATCACAGAGGAGCCAAACAGCAAATCAAGTAGAATATTTTCAGCTACAAAATGTCATTTGCAATTAACTAATAACTGTCAAACAGCACCTTATATTGTATACAGTAGTAGCTGTGGAAGTAGTTTAAGTGTTTGACAGTTTTTCGAATCATTAACTGCCAGGTTGTGCAGTTATGGAGCCGCATCAATATTACTGCAGGGCTGTAACATTATTTCATGATCAATCTATCTGTTGATTATTTTCTAACTTTAACTGATCAAATGTTTAGTCATCTCACAGTTTCAAAGAGTCGCGGGTGCTTTGTCCAGCCAACAGATCTTTATTTTACTATAGCGTGAGGACACAGGAAAACAACAAATACTCAGAGCTGAAGCTGGACCCAGGTATGTTTTGGAATTAAAACAATTGAAACAATCACTGTTCTTCAGTCTCTGTAAAACCTTTCCTTTAAAACGAACATGACCCCTCATGAAGTAGGATTTATTACCAGGACTGTTACATTGAACTTTACGTGGTTTTAGCTAGGGGCTGGTGAGTAACCAGAAGCTTCGCAAGTCCTTTCTAGCACTGCATGATTGGCCTGCATTCATAACATGTTTGTGTCGTTTGTGTTCCTGGTGACGGAGTCGTGATCTGACAACCACAAAGACTGAGCCAGGATACATGGCTGAAGGAAAATTAAAATATTTTTCATGCCCACAATTATAACAGGACAAGACAGAAATATGCGTGTTACAAGCTTCAATCTGCAACTCCCAATCAGTCATTTTAAACCTAATAAATAGCAGAAATACAGATATGAATAAAACCAGCCAAATGAAGACAACAAGTATGGTGCCAGTTTGGGTGGCCGTGATCAATGTTTATAAAACCCAGCTCTTAAGAGCATAGCATATTTTCTATTGCTGGACTGAACACACACATGGATGCATGCCACTTTAGAACTGCAATAATACCCGCAGAGAATATCTGGCGCTGGTGCAGTGAAGATATCAGTGAGTGGTGACTGAGGGGCTGAGAGTAGAGCCTCTGTATTTGGGTTCACAAAGTTAAAACTTTATGTTTTTGGTTTAAGTTGAAATTGTTTTCTATGTAGTCAATGGTTATTCTGGGAACAAACTGCTGAATGACTCTCTCCTTCTCTTTAGATTGGCTGTTTGAAGATTGAAACTATTAACATTACAAATTACTGGTCAGCTAAAATAAAGCATCTATGATATATCAGTTATGTAAGTGTATTATATAGTAAAGTGATATAAGCTACTCATATGCATGTTACAGAACAAGCTATCCTGTTTCTTTTGTGATTTGGAACAATGAGAAGCAAGATGATGTAGATATGTTTAATCTTTGTAGTTTTGACAGTTTGACATCAATGATCTTTGAGTCCTTGACAAGTGAAGCAGCAGTGTCACATTTGTTCATTTCTAATTTTGTGAAAAATGTTCAAACAGCTATCACTTGTGCTTGTCTATCTAATTCATGACGAACGAATCCTCCTCATAACTCTGCTGGATTTCTCCTCTGCTGACATTCAATGACATTCTGACTTCATAGCCTCACAGAATGTTTGGGCTTTTCTAGATATGATGTGTACTTCAAAATAGTTATCTGGTAAGCAATCTAAGATTTAAACCAGCAAAAATATTCCCTCAACCAATAACAAGCTACCTATCATCTTGAATTCGACAGCTCAAAAGCACCATAACAACCTAAGTCTTTTTCTTGTTCAAAGACATACACTAGTAGCAGTAGAGCAGTAGAAAATCTAGGCCGTATCCAATATACAAGAATGACCAGTAAAACTTATTTAAGGGGGGATGTTGCTGTAATGCTTATTAAGTTTCTACTAGCTGCCTCTGGCTGAAGCTATGACAGCATATTTGAGGTGAAATTCTAGCTTGGTTTGGTAGTGCATAAAGACACTCCAATCAATGACAGGAATGGTCCTGCTGTCCTAGTTGAAATAAGCAAGAGCATAAGGTTTCTGCAGGTTTAAGACTTTTAAAAAGACCTTCTTAATACTACATAGAATCAAATTGACATTTCTGTCACACTAAATACAAAATGTGTATATATAAGTGTGATAGAAAACCACAGAAAAGCAGGCATAATTCTTCATTCACATATCATATACTTTTCATTACTTCCAACCAGAATATAATAATTATTACTAATGATGCAGTCAGTTACACTAAAGGTTATTTTTAAGTTTACCTGCCGCCATTACATATTTTTGTCAGGGGGCGGGTGATGGTGATCAGTAGCGTACAAGACCTTGCGTTTACAATGCAAAGTTAGAATACACCCTCTGTGCCATAAAATTTGGGGCAGCCTGGACGAGCCAGGGCTAACTGGGTAGCATGTTAACTTCAGTAGAAGAAAAGAAGTGATAGAGGCTAGATATACTTAACATTGGTGTTGCCTTCCCACCCGGCCAGCTCTTGGTGGGTAAAGGAATGAAGTCTGATGCTGACTTTCTTATAGACTGTTAAGTAAACTCTGTTTAATGCTAACATTAGTTATGTAATAGCAAACCTGACCTTGGCCTGCATAAGCAGGAGAAAATGGGTGAGCGGACGGCTAATTTAAAAATGATTCATTACTTTAAGTTTATAGGCTTTGCTAAAATCAATGCTTGCCTATTCTGGGCTGGTGATCTTCCTACTTCTCTGTCTTACAGTGCGTGATGTTTGCTACAGATCTGATGGTGCCCACATTGAACCAGCCTCCTGCAGCACAATCCAGTCACAACAACCACACTTGTAGTTCACAGGTGTATAATGTCTCTGACAGCCCACAGTCAGACACAAAAACATTTATAACATTACTGCCTATATCAGGCATGAAAAATGAACTTTTCAGACCTCTTAATACTTAAAAATGCTTACTTAATACTTTTATAAGGCCTTTTTAGGAGAAAATAAACTCGTGTTTTTGAGACTTTACAAAGACCACTACAAATGCCCCCTGAAGCAACTGCACAGAGATTCTTCAGGCCTTTCACTTATCTGAAATATCTTGGTGAGAAAGGCAGATATTTGTTACCCTGTCTACATCGGCCAAGCAACAAAACCAACATGTCAACAGCACTACAAGCTAGACCCTCTATTAGTGTTTACTCCTGTTTTGTAGCCAAAGTCAAGAGGGTAAAACTGTGGCTAAACGATGAATTGTGTAATATCACAGTTTAAGGCATAATTATCAAATTGCGAAGTACGCACAATTATGACTTACATAATTAACAGTGTCTAACAAATTAAAGTTTAAGGCAATAACCAGTGATTTCACTGGCTATAATGACAATCATCACCAGTAAATTTACTGGGTTAATCGCGGTAATTCTGAGAGTTGGTGAAACAGCATAAAAGAGTCTTGGCTGTTGCTGGTTGTACCCTCAGCACGATTGCTGGTGTCTGCATGTTGGTAAAAGATGGTTTTGTGTAAAAGGGATGCCACTCTGTATCATTGATGATGTTAGCTGTTTTGATAATGTTCACAACTGATCAGAAAAATGGTGATTAGTTGTTTTCCTGCAATAATTCAACCTACTATAAACCCTAAGACTAAATGGTTTGAGTCTAGTGTATATGACTCATCAAGGTGCCTCTAAAGATACACACTATGAGTTCATTGTAGCCTGTCCTGTGAATATATAATCAAAAAGTCTAATCTATTGGAACCTGGGCGTGGTTTTATTTCCACTGCAAAGAAAAAGCGTTGAAAGCAGCAAACAGCAATAAACGAGACGAAGTCTTATTGCTGCTGATTCTGTACATGAGCATCCTATTACTCCTGGACCTCTCTGCCATTCGACACAGTTTCCACCATCCTCCTCAATCGCCTCTCCACGCACCTTGGCCTCACTGGTACAATCTCTCCTGCATGCCACATAAGTGCCAGAAAGTACGCATCATCTAAACTCCTCCTGCTTGTCTCGTCGCTCCACAACCTCGCTCCTGATACCTTTTGGACCTCCTCCACCCAGCATGCCCCTTCACCAAACCTACGGTCCTCTGACTCAGGCCTTCTATCTATTCCCCCAGACTAAAGCCGCGATCCTTTGGGATAGGGGCCTTCAATGCAGCAGCCCCACCCTCCTAGAACTCTAGAACTTTGCCGTACTACATCTTTGATTACTTGTAAGTCTGCTCTGAAAAGTCACTTATTCACTGAGCCTTTGGCACTTAGTCTTATTTGTTTGTTTTGTGTGGACATTGTCTATAAGCATCCTTGGGTCTCATGAAAGGTGCTATATAAATTTAAGATATTATTGTTATTATTATTATTAGAAGAAAGAACATGGAGGAAGCTATTAGTAGGCAATGCACGAGATTTCAACCTTATGTGTGCTCTGGATCTCGTCCACTGGCTGGAAGTCTCTTCAGCAAGCCAGCAGTTCTCCTATCCCACGAGGCAGTTTATCTGTCCTACATATGGCACAGCAGACAAGACAAGGATTTCATTGTCTGTCTACTTTTTCCATTTAGTTAGTTTAGTTAGATATTTACACCAGAAACTTAAAGAACTGTTATCATCCATCAAGGGGAAACTGGTTGCATAAAGGATATCTTCCCTCAGCAGAACTCAGGCATGGATCTCATGGATAGCTGTATTAGTAACCATTCATTGAACAGCAGTATCGTAGCATCTCACTGATTTCAAGAAAACTAAAACATAGAAGAGCTGTATGCAAGCAACATAACTGCACTCCCTGTATGAGTGTATGATGTATCTGAGGAATACTGATGGATAGGGTATTAGGGATGGATGATAAAACTATAATATAATCACTATGAAAAAATTCACACAATGATAAAAACTAAAGAATATTTTTCAATAAATGCACGGTAGCTTCAGAAAGTATTCAGACCCCATTCACCTTTTGCACACTTTATAGTGTTGTAATTTCATTGTAAATGGATAAAATTTCTGTTTTCAAAGTCTGTGCTCCCAGACTGCAGCACAGACGGTCAAACTCACAAACAAGCTTCTCATGGTAATATCAGTTTAAAGCCAAGCAGCAGACACTCCTGTCTGCCTTTTCAGTCATTACCATGATAAAAGCTCAAAAAGAAGCAGGGACATGTGAAGTGCAATTTCATATTTTATAGCAAAAAAGATAATGTCAGTTAGAAATGTGGACAAAACGAGGTTTCAAAAGCTAATGAAAGTGTTTGACTCTGGGTATAAAGTCCCAGTACAGAAACATTTTTGCAAAAACAGCACTGCCTCAGCTGTGAGTAGAATGCAGGGGAAAGTGGACAAACAGCTTCACAAGCTACCAGGATTACTGACATGTGGTCTACCCACACAGCAGAGCCTTACATGAACTTAATGAGCATACATGTAACGATGAGAGTGACGATGAGGGTAACAAATTATTCATTCAGAAATAAATGACTGAATTGTTGAATTGTTTAGAGCCATAACAAACCTTGTGATTTACGTAGGACTGAAATTAATTAATGGTATTAAATGTGTACATCAATGATTATCAATACAAAAAACTACATATGTACATTATAATATTATGGGTCATAATTGCCCAGCTCTACAGGATATATACAAACATTAACTCTAATGTCAAATTCATGTTATTAGGTTGAATGATAAACTACATCATCATAAACTACAGATCAAGGCTGCAGTGATAACTTTGTATGTCTGAAGAAGCATCACTTTGGATAAGCCCAGTTACACAGCCAATTCAATACAGGATGTTGAGAATACAATGTGTGGATCTTCAATTTGTGGAGTGAAAATGTAGAAAATACTGTAGAAATCTTTGTGTTACTCTCTAATAAAAAAAAATGAAACAAAAGTGATCTACCGCTGATGCTTTAAAAATGATTATATATTTAACTTCTAAAAGCTCTGACTTAAAACCTTTAATTTATCCACCATGTGTTAGCAAAAGCCGTAGAGCTCAGAGTGACAATGAACAACAATATCCATGGAGTATTACAGAGAGGATTTTACACCTCCACAGCCAAATGAGACACCAGCAAATGTCATTATCCCGAATCAAATTACATTTCTCTCTGTGCCGACTTTTATTCTATCAACCGAGAGATTCTGCGTAAGGCAGAACGCTGGTGATTTGGTACTGCACTTCCATAAAATTGAGGGATTTGCCAGAGATAGGATGGTCAAAATGGAAGCAGCACAGGCTGAGATATCCAGTTCCTAGTATGGGTCAAGCTCTACAAGCACTGGATCCTGTGTTTCCCATAAAGCTACTCGATAGCTTCTTTTACCACATCTTTCAAACTCTCTGCCCCTAGTTTAATGGAAACCTGGATGATATCACTATGACATCATCAGGGTTATTATTTCACACTACCAACAGAGCCACAGAAGAGATTACACAAATTTTCACAATAGTATGAGTCACGACAAATAAAATGATCTTTGTGTGTAAAAATTGAGTGTACAATGTAAAAGATATTTAAGAATATCAACATAACTCAGCTTGTTGTCCTAAGAGGATAACCTGAGGTAAAAGAAAAATTACAACTTGCCTAGCACAGTGCCAGTTACATACTAAAACAACAAATTACCAACATTAAATCAACTGCTTGTAATGGAATGCTACACCCCTAGCAGCGTGTGCATACCTTAAATTAGCAGCTACTATTTAGTTACAGATTCATGGGAGCTTGTCTGCTGCCGTCAGCCTCCTCCTGCAGAGAATGCTGTTCTGTTGTCCACTCATCTGTCTTACTGGATTAGGGAATCACGAGCAGGATACAGTTTTACAGCGATTTCACTCTATTTCTGTGTCACCTCCTGAGGGCTTCGTGTCCCCACTCCGCCCTCCTCAGTCCTGCCTGCTGGTCCTCTGATCCACCGCAGTCCACCAGGATTCACCGGACAACTTTTATAAAGCACTAGCCCTGACCAAACACCCTCCACGTCCTCTCTGATAAAAGAAATTATTTGCTGCAATGGGCAATAGGCTGGGCGCACACACCCTGTGTATATACTGTACATGACATCATCGAGAAGCAATTTAGCAGACGAGAAACATCGCTTTCCCTTTTTCCTTTTTCCCCTTCCCTTCTTTATCTTCTTCTTCACCATGTCTTTTTTCTCCTTTCTCTTCTTTTCACTCACTCATTCTCAGTAGTTATGTTGGACCGCTGTCTAATGTATGCTAAGCTGCTGCTGCCATGGTAACCCCGGTGCAGGATTTAGACCCAGTTCAGGACTGTCGGGGCGGTGTGTGAGGGGCAGGTGG
>BRZM01001876.1:7270-43074 GCA_033238685.1 Lates japonicus
GGAATCTGCATGTGTATGTGTTGGTGTTGGAGGAAAATGCTTTCAGGTTTAGAGACTGTTATATCAAATTATTTGTTTAATAGATTATATATATTTTCATTCCAGCAATCAAATGTCTCTTACAATTTATTGATTATTAAAGAAAAGCTCAAGCACCACAAATTGAAATTGCTTGAGCTTTTGAAACTGACTGAGACAGTTTGATCGCGGAAGATTTAGACACTAAATGTCTAAGGTTTGATCAAGAAGCAAATAACTGCTTGGAGTAGAAAGTCTAATTTTCCTTAGAGAACACTCGTTGTTTGCCTGTTAGCTGCTAGCTGTAGCAGTTTTGCCACCCACAATATTTGGTCCCACCTGCTGAATGTGTCTTTTTTCTTGCCAATTCTAAACAGCCTGAACAGGACAAAAGTTTCTGTGCTTAACTGTTACACTAAGCTCAAAATAGCAGAACTTTACCGCTTATGAAATCTAAGAGAGAATATGCTCACCTAGATTTGGATCTCACAATTTTTTCACCAGTATGAGTTACTTATTAAGCCCATTCTCTTGTGGTTACATTATCACTTTACTTTTTCCATACAGCTGTCAATACAGCCAGCCATGCCATTACATGAGATGGTTTATTGATAGCTATAACGCTCATAATTTCATTGTGTTTATGTAACACCAATATCTTTAAAGGCCTTATTGCTAGGTGCTTGTTTGTAACAGTATGTGGTGAAGAAGGTACATACAGCTATGCACATAATAGAGGGGGACAGAGTATCAGATGATTTCACAGCTTGGGACAAAAGTTGAGATTGAACAGTAATAGAGACATCACAAAAGCTAATATCACTGTAGTGGAACACACATCCATATGATATGATGTCATTATATGTGCATGAACATACAATATTCACACACACACGAACACACACACATTCACACACACACGAACACACACACATTCATTATTACCTAAACACAGACACACACCTAAAGTGCTCAAACTGGTGTCTGAAAGAAAGATTGAAAATCATTAGCTGAAATGACTTAGTGTGTTCTATGAGACATGCAATCTTTTCTGTCTATGGTTCAGATTCTCTGCACCTTCTTTATATACATGTATTACATGCATCGACACATATACACCTGCACAAACAAAAATCAATTTCTTGCTCCAGTCCCCATTACTGTAAAGGTTATTGAGACAGAGGGCCTCGGGAAAATGAGTAAGAGGTTGGAGAGCAGAGAACAGAGCAACAGAGAGGAGCATTGAAGGATTTGGGACTCCTCAAGGGCTACTTAACAATACATAGAGCCCAGGTTCAGAGAATTGCAGCTGACATTAAACCTCTGAAGAAGAAGCTGAACAGAAAACAACTCTCAGGATCCCAGCACCCCTGTAGCCACTTTGGAGGTATTTACAAAGAAAGATAACAAAAGGTTGACTGTAAATGTTCCAAAAATACATGAGACTCTTCTGAAGAAAAGTTATAGAGTATATGGAGGAACTATTTTGATGTTGGTAAAAAGAGCCAAGTTCAAGAGCTTGAATTAGCTTGAGCAGTTGGAAGGAGACACTTACCCTCCATGCTTGGACGCTATAAAAGTCCTGCTGTGTAATAGACCAAAAATAATTGTCAAACCCTGTCTGATGAGCAATTTTAAGATACGAAACAAGTTGAATATGTAAAGGTGGAATACTGAACAAAAACTTATGATAATTTTAGTGACAGTTTAATCTTTGAGTTCCAAATAAGTTTTGATAATTACTTCTGCTGCTATGTAATGCTTATTTTCTGATTTGAGATGTTGCATTCTCAGTCTACTATAATAAAGCATTAACAGTTACGAAGAAGTTAATTTTCTTCTAAACTGATTATGTAACATCCAAATAGTCCTCTACCTTAATGACAGAATAGATTGTCTGGCCTTCAAAAGGACTCCTTGGAGTCCCAAAACTGGACATAGAATGTTTTCTGATTTGACTGGCGGTTAAGTTTGGCTAACTAACTAACTACATGGTTACTGTTGTGGGAGAGTTTTAAGTCATGGTTACAAGAACTAATCTTGTCTGCTGGAACAGAATGCAAACTGCAGTCATTTCCTTGCTGTGCCGACACTTCCACTACAATTATCCACCCCAGCCTCCTCATCAAGAGATTTTGCAGCACTATGTGGCATCGCACAACCTTCCTTTTGCACCTGAGATATAATACCATTATTTAATAAAACAAGACGCTAGATGCAGGTATACATGGAACCATGTTCTGTCTTTAGCTGCATACACAGAAGTGGCCAGTCAGGTAATATCCTACAAGTTAGTTTAGTAGCTGGTGAAGTCAACAATCAGATGATTCACTGTAATTTAATTTGATTGAAATATATGAACAACTATAGGATGGGTAGTCATAGTACCTAGAGGATGAATCCGTTGACTTTTTCTAGTGCTGCATGAACATCCATAGTTCTACATTTATAAAGCCTGCCGCACAATATGGCCTTTCTATTGTAACAAAATTCTAAGTGAGCCTCAAATCTCCTACATGTAATGAATATGAGCAGTTATTTATCTTGTACTCCGTCCTATGACATGCAGAGGGCAACATACAACAACTGCTGTTCGACTCTATCACAGCTGTTCTGCAGCTCAGTAATGTAGTATCTGAAGATCTAGTACATCACATGTGTCTCTTTACAGATTAGAAAAGTCAGACATGATATGTGTGTCTCATTAGTTAGAAGTACATGGTAAAATATGTATCCGAGTTTGGTGCGAGTAGATGTTTATATGACTTGAGCAGCAACTCACTCTTTTTAAAGACACCAAATGTGTGTCCTCACATTAATACGAGCAGCTGGATAGTCATAGTTCATAATTAAATATAATTATTTATAATAGGGTTAAATGCTACTTTTAATTTATGCTAAAACCCTTGAAAAATGTCATAATGTAGGCACTGATGTCACAGAGAGAGTCATACAATTCTCACAACTTTCCTGTGCAGGTCAGGTCGTTTTTTAATTGAGTACAGCCTTGTACTGCTGTGTGTTGTATTTGTGCTGTGATTTATTGTACCCTTAAGTTCCTGGATTCCCTTGCAATTCTACTCCTATCCTAATACATAGTAGAACATCAACACTCCTCCCAGACTGATTAGCTCCCAGTAACTGTGAGGTGTGCGGCACACGTTATTACGGGGCATACATGCACACTGACAGCACACGCACACTCTCTTTCTCTCTCTCTCTCTCCCACATGCACATACCAGTGTTTGAATGTTTGGCTTATGGTTGTCCATCCAGTCCAATCATGACTTCCACTCCTCTCTTAAGAGGAGAGCTTCTTTGATCACTGCACAGTTCAGTCTTTTAAACCTGCCTGCATTTAGCTCAAAGTAGCAGTTTATGAGAATCTGTGTCGAGTGTGTGTGTGTGTGTGTGTGTGTGTGTGTGTATGTATGTATGTTTAGCTCTTTCCTGGCTATTTTCTCCTCCTGTGTGTCAGGCCCTTCCAGGCAGTATCACACTGTTGCTGGTGTTCAGTTCTGATTACACACTTCCTCAATCAAGGCTTCAGATGCTCTTTGAACCACTTCTTCCTTCCTGGGGCAACACATACACACACACACACACACATATGACAAACACACATACAGAGATGGCAAGGCAATTTCTTAGCGAGGTACCTGGCATCTTAAGTTAAAACTAGGAAAGACAGATTCTTATTGACTGGGAGCAACAGTAAACACACAAGTGTGCACACATGCACATGCATTTACACCACATACACACAGGCATGAATGAATTTTGCAAATTTACACTGATAGTACACACATATTTGCATACTGTATGTAGTACAATAAAACTTCATTAATGAATACTATGTTTACATTAAAATGACTGTTTAATGTGAAAGGAGCTGATCATCAACATGAATCCACAGAGAATTATCACTTGACTCTGCAGTTACTGGAGTTTTCAGCTGCTCTCAGCTCATTGTTTGGTTTATTAATGCCCACAACTGCACTGTTTTGGTTCACCTTCACCACTCAGCAGCAGGCAGCTGTTCTCACTTAAAAAGCTCTGATTAACCCTCTGTCCATTACCTACTCAGCACCAAACACACAAACAAAGTTAGCAACTGACTGGCAGATACAGTGGAGCATTTAGAAGATATCATTTCATGCCAGAAGCAAACATTAGACTTATAATCATCGGGTGGACAGAAACTGGAAGTGAATGTTAACTCTATTGTCTGTTGGATGTATAACTAGGATTGCCTCCAAATGGCCAAAAAGAAAAAAAAAAATGAATGCAGGTTTAGCATGGCAGCCTACTTAAAAAGAAAATATGTACAATGTAAAATGTAATTGAGTTCAAGTTCAGTTCAGTAATTTAAGTTAAATAGCGTAAACTGATAATAATAGAGTAAACCGAACTTGAAGATAAACTTTGTTTCAACTCAAAAAGGTAAGTTATACAAGTTGTTTAACTAACAATCATTTGCTGTTTAAACTTGAGTTAAAACAGTGCTTCTCAATTATTTTCTGCTACGCCCCCCCAGGAAGAAGTAAACATTTCGCGCCCCCCCAACTCTCCGCTGTGACTGTAAATAGTATCATTTGTCTATAAAATTGTTATAAGTACACCTCTGCATAACATTGTATCCTTATTAACATTAAAGAAAACAAAAAAAGAAAGAAATATAGATCAACTTACAACAAAGAATAACTTTCTCAACATTCACAAAGCGGGACGGTTGTTGGCAATATTCGGCACGTTTTCGCTGAAAAAACTCAAGCGGCTTATCTGTGTGATTGGGGTGTAATGTCTTTAAGTGACGCCTTAATTTATTTGGCTTCATGCTGTCCGCTGCCAACATTTTTAGACACAGTAAACATATCGGTCTTTCCTCGTCTCCCACCGTAGTCACAGTGAAGCCAAGCGCTACATACGCTTCGTATGTATACTCGGGATCACACGCGCCCCCCCTGGCATTGCTCCGAGCCCACCCAGGAGGGCGCGCCCCACTATTTGAGAAGCACTGAGTTAAAACAACTATGTTGCTTTGTTTTTTCATCATCATACAATCATACAATTCCACACTACTTTCTACTACTAATTTCAAGTTGAGATAACTTCAGCCATCCTAAAAACTACGTTCATACAATTAACGTGACACACAAGTTGTGTGTTGCAGGGCTACTAACCCAAATGGTTAGCAAAGGACTATGGTCTTGGTTAAATATGAGAGTGTTGGGTGTTTCCATCCAACTTAACGCACAGTTCCGCTAAGTTTGCAAAAGCAGGATAACAAAAGTAATTTATCTTGTTATACAAAATATCCAACAGAAAAACAGGAAGTTTTACAGGACTTAATTGCTGTTCTGAAAAGAAATGCAGTTTTGGTCTTTTTGTTGCCATCATTTTTAGACTATACAAATATGCTGGCTTAGAAACTAAAAAGAGGAACAAGGAATATAAAATGTATTTTGATCCCTGACTATATTTTAAGTTACTTTCTTTACTATGACTCAGGTTATTATGAAATTAGTGGTGTTAATACACACTCTCTACACACACACACACACACTCAGGCTCACTTAATTCCTTTATTTCATTATAAACTGTACTATAGTGTGTTTATGGAAGTTGGAATTCTTCTTTCACAAATTGTAGTGTAAAATATTATCTACTTTAAAATAGCTTCCTTTGTTGTAGTACAACATTTATTATATGCCCTAATTTAAGTATATATCTGGATAATCTGTGTTTGTCCCCCTGTGTGCGCTGTGTGTGTTTGTGTGTGTGCTGTCTCAGTGAATATGAGCCACTTTTCCCTTCTGACCATTTTTCAATTAAAAAACACTAATATCCTCAAGACTGCTTTGCTCTAGTTATTAGACAACCACAAACACACACACACACACACACACACACACACACACACATACACACAAACACACACACACACACACTCACACACACACACACACACACACACACACACAGATTTTCTAGTTTATTTGAGCACTGTGCTGCCTTCAGCATCTTCTCCCACTTATGCCTTAGTACACATACTGCTTGATTGAATAAGAACACTAAATAGTGTGTGTCTGTGTGTGTGCTTTCAACAGTACAACTTTTGTGCCTACTCAAAGTATTTGTGTGTGTTTATTTACTGTGCATGTGTGTCTGTCCTCTGGCATGTTCTCTGTCTCAGGTTGGATGTTGCTACTTAATGACAGAGGAGAAGGAGTGAGAGCTGTCTTCATTTTGCTTGCACTTGTGTCATTTCATCTTGCCATTCCATCAGTGAATGTGTGCGTGTACCTCTGTGTATCTCCTTGTGAGAATGGGTGGCTGTGGTGCAGGGTAGCGATTCAGTGTGGGCCATAATCTGTATCATAAAACACCATGCTGTAGTTACCAGGAGGGGCAGCAACATTTGAAGTGTTAGGGACTGTCACTTTAAAATGACCTCTTTGGAGATTTAAGAATGGTTATCACTAGAAGGAGGAGGTTCCACTGACTTCAGCAGAATGTGTGTGGTGTCTATTTGTTCCAGTTTAAATAAGTTGGGATTTTAAAGAACAGGTGAGATTTTTCAGGCCAAATGTCACCTCAAAGTGTTAAAGGGAATCTCACCTGACTTTACACAATAAAGAGTGTTTTACACACACACACACACACACAGTTGGTCTGAATGAGAATGTGGGCTAAACAGTTGATGAAAAACTTACAAATAGAAACCTACAAACACAAACTTACTCCATTCTACTATCAGACAACACTGATGTGCTGTGAGACACAAGCACTTTGAAGAGTAAAGTGACACATTCAGATCCAGTGGAACCATTTCTAATCATTTCTATATCATGAACTGCGTACTTCAAAACTCAGGAATCTGCCGGCGTGTTTAGATTTCAGAGCGGGTGCTGTTTGGCAGATGAGACAGAAAGACAGAAATCCCACACTCTGGAGAAAGACTGATTGACTAGGATGAAGGATTATTATATTCTATCCTTTCAAGTGCCAAACTGGATTCAGAACATTATGTCTTTTCTGCTAAACGATCTGCTCAAATCTAATTAGCATCATAGAACCAGACAGCACTTGGGATTTGTTTTTTTTTTCTTTTTAATCTTTCAAAGTGTTTACTTGAAATAAACTGATGATTTTCTGTCCGGATGAGTGATAAAGTAGACAGTCGAAAACAGTTTATTTCTTGATCTCCTCATCGCTCTCTCTGTCTTTCTCTGTAATGAGGTTCTCCTTAATTACATTTTAATGGGCTGGGAACAGCTGCTACTGGTTTATATCTCTACTCATCCCTCTCTCCTTCTATATCTCTTGCTCCTCCTCATGCCTTTGCTCAGCCACCTTTACCTCTGTCAACTTCTCTGCGTTATTCTATCTTTGCTCTGGGTCACATTCTTTCTTGTGATCACATTTAGAAGTACTGTGGGTTGAGAGATATAAAATCTAATCTGTTTTGTAGTTGAGGTAATGAACAGGCAAATCATTAACACTTGAATGAATGGAAGTCAGTGTACTCGGACATTCAAAGATAAAAGAACAAATAAGAAAAGCATAAGCCATATCTTACTGGCCCATTGTTTTCCTATGAATTTTCTGTATTCTTTTCTGAAAAAGAAGTGTTTTAAAGAAAAAAAATTCCATGAAGTTTGACGCAGAACTAAAAATTGGTTGTATATTATAGGTAAACTGAAATAAAATGACACATAGAGGGGGGAACAGCTTATAATACTCCAGAGGTCACATAGGTCACAGGCAGGAGGGTCACTGTGGGCTACCAAGTAACCAAGGGTAATGAAAGTTTTGAAAGAGAAAAAACAATCTGTACCACACTTGTAGTAAACAATCCTTGTCAGTGAAAGACTGTCACGATATGTCAACTTTGCTCAGTTTCACCGGCCACTGTTTCCACCTGTTACCCCTCAGTTTACTCAACACCCCTCTCATTATACTTACAACTATACACTGTTTGTTTTTTGGCAGTTTGTGCCTTTATTGGATAGCCAATGGTAAAATGAAGACAGGTGATGAGGGGAGAGAGATGGGGAATGAAATGTCACAAAAGTCCCCAGCCAAGTGCAGACTGGGGACATTGTGGTTCATGATCAGCACTGTAAACATCAAGGCCACTAAACTGAGCTGTAAAAGAGGTGGGTGGTCAGAAAACCTTGCATGTGCATGGTGTAAGTATAACCTGTGGAAAAAAAGTGTTTTAAACCTTATTTTGGGGCAAAAGCACCAAACCTGTGGTTTTAATCACATGACTGATTTATGTAGTTTGTTTATGTCCCTGTGACCATTGAAATCAAAGGGCTCTCTCCCTATTCATTTAGAGTTTAGAGAGGGGCCTGGTCTTGTTATCCTGAAATGACTGCCCAGGGGTGTTGCCAAGATGACTGCTGAGTGGTGAGACTTGAAGCACTGCAACTTCAGCTAAGAAAGTCATATACAAAAAACTGTGTGAAATGTTCTACACTGCAAAGCTTTCATCTTGCAGAACACACACACACTCACACTCACACAGAGTCATAGAAAAGAAGGTGAAATCTGTGAGTTCCTCTTAGAGAGTCTTCCTTTGTTCTGAGTTAACCTTGTACAACCGTCTTCTCTCTCTGTGTGTGTGTGTGTGTGTGTGTGTGAACAGTTTCTACCCAACTTTCTCTTAACTGACTCTCTGTCTCTTACTTGCTTCCTAATGCTTCATCCTCTCTTTCTCCTTCACTTGTCCTCCATCTCTTTCTCTCTCTGATTAGTGGGCTTATCATAAAGGAAGGACAATACCAGATACAGTAACAGCATGGCTACATGAACAGAGCTGCTGTTTATTCACACATAAAGTTGCATTTCCCTATTTATGAGTAAACAAGAGATAAAATGAGGACAGTGTGTGTGAGGAAGAGAAGAAATTGTCGCTGCTTGCAACAGACTGTTGTGATGGAATGTAAGCGTACAGGTGTTTATGGTCCAAACAACCACATGCATACAAATCAACAAACACAATCATACTCTCATACACACTGAGGTAGTGAGTTTGACGGTCTTAATTAGGCACTCCAGGGAAAAGAAGACACTCAACTGTCTGATGCTCCACAGCAATTAGCCTATATCGATCTAAGAGAGAGAGAGAGAGAGAGAGAGAGAGAGAGAGAGAAGTGACAGAGCAGAAAAGAAGACAAAAGTCACACATATTAAATAAAAAGAGAAAAAGAGGCAAGAAAAGATGGGGAGGGGGGGTAAACACACACACACACATACATAATGAGAAATGATATGATAATCATTCTCTTTCAAATTGTCACACTTCAGCATTTTGCAGCAAACACAGGTTAAGCAACTCTTCACCTTAAACCTGTTGTTGCACATATGAATAGATGAGTTCTCCCAATTAGATTCAATTACGCTCTTGACTCAGTCCTCAGTGTGTGTGTGTATGTGCGTGTCATTCCTTTGAGGTGGGCCGTACAGAAACCTCGCAGACAAAACAATTTAATGTCGCAGTGATATGATAACCTTTAAGTGGCACTTTAAATGGACTAATCTTAAACTAAGCTGCTAATCTTAAAATGAGGGGATAATCTCTGACTGTCTGATAATCCAATATTAGGTTTAACACTTCATGCCAATTCATGTGGAGGGCTGGGTCACGGTGGACTGATAACGATGGTGTGTGTGTGTGTGTTGTGGCAGGCAGGGGGCAGGAAAGGCTGGGTCATTCCAGTTCCCGAGGTGTGCTGTTGTTTCCGTGTGTGTGTGTGTGTGTGAGTGAGTGCGTCAAGGTGACTGTCTGGGGGTTAATAACTAGTGACCCATAGAAGGGACTAGAATGGGGGGCTTAAAGCACACACACACCCGAACATGCAGGTTAATACACTTCACTCTACACACACACACACACACGCACTCAGGCTCACTTAATTCCTTTATTTCATGTTTCTCTTAAACTGTACCAGTATTGGCCCGTCCCATTTGATTTGTAAGTTTTATTCTCATCAAGGATTAACACAAAACTGTGACTGTGTGTGTGGGTGAAAACAACATGGTGCAAGTTTGCAGTGGAGATAGATTCTCTGACCTTCTGAGGTTTTCTTCATTCTTTCTTTTCTTTCTTCATCATGGTTTCGATAATCTAAAATGATGATACTAAATATTTTGGACCCAGAAACTTTTCAGATACAAAAAAAAAAAAAAATCTTTTAGATTTAAAGGAAAAGTAGTTTGACATTTTGGGAAATATACGTATTCACTTTCTTGCTGAGAGTTAGATACAGTATGTGAGATTCTCATCTTTCACATTCTCATCTGTGTGTTAACTGTGGAGCCAATTAGCCTAGCTTAGCATAAACACTGGAAATGCTGGGAACAGCCTGGTTCTATCCAAAGGTAATAAATGTAGCCTACCAGCACTGTCAAAACTTAATGATTCACATATTTTACCTTGCTTGTTTAATCTGTGCACAAACCAAAATGTAAAAATGGCTAGTAATGGTTTTAGATAGAGTTATGTGCTGTAGTTATGTCTTAGATACTGGGAAGTGACTGCTTAAAGTCTTAGCTGGTTTCCTGGTAACTTTATGACAATGTCAAGACCTCAGGTTTATGTACAGATTCAACAAACAAGATATAAAGAGTTAATTTGTGACCTTTAACGGTGTTCTGCTTCTACCTTGTTCCAGTCTTTAGGCTATGCTAAGCTACAGTAATCAACTCCCAGCTCTATCTCTCTAGTAAAGGCACATACATAAGTGGTATTGGTCCTCTTATTTCAATCTTTGCAAGAAAGTAAATATGGATATTTCCCAAAAATACATTTGAAGCTTTATAGATGGGGAATCCATTTTTCCCCTGCTTTAGGTGGGACCTAATGACTGGGGTGTTGGTCTGTCAGATATACACCACAATATATCACCAACTACTGGCCATGTTTTTTATTAAATTTGTTTGGATATCCGTGGTTGTGACCCTTTGACCTTTCCTTGTACACAACCTTTGCACAGGTCTAACCCAGGTTCTACATAACCCAGGGTTATGTAGAAAGGAAATTGTGGCTCTAATTTTAAACACACACACACACATACCTGTTTTATCCCATGGGACCAACTGACTGGAAGGGTCTCGTGGATCCACCCTTTCTGGAGTGGTCTAGAGACATAATTTTTAACTTCTAAATTAATAAATTTTTGCTCAGACGAAAATCACATGAAACATCAAATACTCAAACTTTAATCCTTTTTTTATCCTTTTGCTGCTTCTTTTGTTTTGCTACTCTTTTAGCTCATGTGATTGAATGTATGTTGTAAATGAAATCATTAAAAATTGGACACTGGTTTGCCAACTGATATCCGAGAAAACACAAAAAATGTACAGTACTTCAAGAGGAGGAGTCAAAAAATTAAATTAATAAATTACAGTAAACCACCAGGTATAATGTTTTCTTCCAGGTAACATCAGACTACATTTCTAAAAAGTTGTTGTTGTGGAAAACCCAGATCAACTATATAAAAAGTGGAGACAGATTTAAGTTATGTATTTCAAAACCTCAGTTGCATTCATTTAATATATAAAACTACTGCAATTACTGGATTCACAGTTGGGCCTTTGATGTGTTCCCTCCGCAGTACAGTGTGTTAGTGAGCCGACTCACAAACTGGTGAGATACAGGACAATCAGGACCAAAACTAACAGAATGAGGAACCCTCCCACCCCAGCTCCCACCACCCAAGACTAAGGTGCAATAAACCCTACTTCCAGAACAACAACAATACTCCCATGCTCCAGAGGCAGGCAGAGTTACTGTCCTGATATCAGGTGTCCACATACTTTTGGATATATATACTGGTTTACAGTGCTGCAGTGGAGAAACATTACTCTTTAAAGACTACAGTGTGTGGAAGAGACAGGGTTAAGTGACCTAAACAGAGAGCAAAGCAGGGAGAGGAAAAGATTTAAAGACAACAGCACTGAAGACAATGTCTCATCAAACATTATCAAACATGGTGTCAGGCATATTTAATGCAGTGCAAAGAATTCTGGGTAAAATCATAAGTTCAGTATCTGCCAAGCGTTAGCATCTGAACCAAGAGCCAGTGAAGTTGCTCCAACCTACAGTCAGCCTGTCATGTTGAAAGTAATGGTGAATGACACTAACCTTCCCCAATCCTTTTAACATTTTATTGTTTCATTTACAAAAAGGTACACATGCCCCATGTTTGTCATATGTCTTTTAGATTTTCCACTGCTTTCATGTATTTCCTGCAAAGCAGTCACATTATCTGAAAAGTGATTTTTTATTTTTTATTTTTTTTTCCTGGACAAAAATTAAAAGGGGAATGGTTCTGGTTCTTTTGTCCCATAGCATGAGATCTCTGTAATGTATGTGAATGGCTTGACAGGTCTGCTGATCAAAACCAATGACTGAAGTAAAGATACTGAAATTTCAGGTATTTTAAATTCAGAGCATCGGCCAAATCATTAGGGTATGGTATGGTTTGTAATTATATATGGTATGTATTAGAGTAGGGTACTCCAGAACAACCCCGATACTCTCATGCTCCACTTTTTCAATGTTGAGTCTGCACTTTACATTGCTATCATTTTGCACTATACCACTATATATACACTACCTCATTGTGTTGTGTTAATGTCTATTGTATTTTATTTTTATCTCTATATTTACATCCATTATTTATCTTATTTTTTAAAAATAACATTTTATATTTTAACTGTGCTGTCATTCCAAGAGCTGCTAAATGGTGTTAGGGTCATTGTTTTGGAACAGTGGCAATAAATAGCTATTCTATCTATTCCATTCTAGTGTCACTCCATACTGGACTTACTCTATCACCTTCTGTACTCTGTACTCATTGTGCATCTCATGCCTGAGGAGTGCTGTGAGTCTGTTTGCAAACGCTTGAATTAAACTTGCAGAAAGAAAACTGTTAACTCTGTACTTTATTGCCATAACAGCTCTTATACAAGTGCTTATACAGTATACTGTAAGTATTCAAACCATGTGTAACCACATGTCAAACCATGTGTATATACTGAACTTCTAGTAAACACATGTATCAAAACATGCACATGAACAAGTGCAAATAATAACAGTTCAGTGCAGTATTAATAAAGTCATCTTGCACTTTCACGGCGTATTGCTGTGATCCGATTTTTAACATAAAACTTGACTGCTTTCCAGTCTCTGTTTTTCAGTTCCCCTGGTGACGCCTTAATGCAGGCAACACATTCACTCTTTCCAGGTACTTTACCACATTCAATGAACGGTTTCAGCGTTTTTTCAACAGCGCGCACTTCCTCACGTGACCAGCTCCTCTTCTTTGAGGTCTCTATGAATTAGAAGAGAGGGGGACAAAAAATAAATAAATCAGAGTTGGAGACTAGATATTAAATATATATTAAATAAATAAATAAATAATAAAATGAAACAAAGCACTTGTAATGTTTTTCTACAACATTACTTTTGAGATAATTGTGGTACCCAACCTGATATGAAAGGTGGCACATCTGAAATACTTGTTTTAGGGTCATCGTCTCTACATCATCAACAGGTCGCTGTCTTCTCTTAGATTTCAAGGATCCTGTTAAAATAATGAATAATAAATAAATGTCTAAATATATACCATATCCTATACATAATCAATTAATATATATAATAACTGCATGACAGTCATGCAAACTAACCATACATTTATAAAATTAAACAATTGATGTGTTTTCAGCACTGAAACCATTTCACACAATCAAGTTAAATATATTCCAATACATTTTGTGTATGAAATACCTGTTTCGGGATCATCACAGTCAGACTCAGGTGAACGTCTCTCTTACTCGATCTTGAGGATCCTGTAAAAATAAGAAATCAAGAATACATAAATGCAAGATAATGACAACTAACTGGCTAACAACTTCACTCTGCATTTAATAATTTTTTAATTCCACCTTTTTTGTAAGGTCAGATAACTAGCAACTTTGTGTACGAAATACCTGTTTCAGGATCATCACAGTCAGACTCAGGTGAACGTCTCTTACTCTATCTTGAGGATCCTGTAAAAATAAGAAATCAAGAATATATAAATACCTTCACTGTCTGAATGAGAGCTATCTATAGTAAGACTTCCAAACATTATCTAATGATAACATTGCAGTGCCTTAGACTTTGACTGCGGAGAAAACACTGTAGAAAACAGTGCCCACAATACATTTAGTAGATGAGAGGTCACTGTCCATAGCTTCTGATACTTCTTCTGAACACCAGGAATAATGTATGATATATCATATGATATGAAAAAAAGACATTTACTCTAAAAAGAAACTGAATGTAAGAAGTGTAAATTCACTTACCATGGGGCTCAATCTGGATTTGGTCCAGGCTCTTTCCTTGGAAATCTGACAGTCTGCCTTGTTCTAGGGCAAGCAGCACTTTGCTGACTTTAGCTAACTCCATTGTTCCTTCAGGTAGTCTATAGTATTGTTGTAGTTGTAGTATTGGACCCGGATGTCATGGCCAAGAAAATTTGCCAGTGTGTCCATCTCATTATCCTTCAGGTTGAGTACTGTGGACAGCGTGCATACCTGCTTTCTCAACTTGGTCGAGGACGGAGTTTCAGGATGCTTGGGCCCACATTCCTTTGCAATCCGTCAGATGGCATCTGATCCCCTTAAGTGAGTCTTACTAGGAGTACTAGGAGCACTTTAAACTCTGATCTAACATGAATAGGGAGCCAATGAAGGGAGGCTAAAACGAGAGTAATGTGGTCAAACCTTCTCGATTTGGTTAGCATTCTAGCTGCAGCATTTTGAACCATTTGCAGACTTTTAGTGCTAGCTCATGGTAGTTCTGAAAACTAAACATTACAATAATCCAGTCTAGAGGAAACAAAGACGTGAACTAGAATTTCAGCGTCTGCCATGGAAAGAAAAGACCAAATCCTAGCTATATTGCGTAAGTGAAAAAAGGCGGTCTTTGTAATGTCTTTAATGTGCTGATCGAAGGAAAGAGCAGGATCAAGTGTGACACCCAGATTCTTGGCTGTTGTACTTTGAGAAATCACACAGTTTGTCAAGGGATATAGTTACTTGATCAAACTGGTGTCTATATCGCGCCGGGCCAATAACCAGCATTTCAGTTTTGTTTGAGTTGAGAAGCAGGAAGTTTTGACACATCCAGCTTTTAACAGAAGACAAGCAGACCTCTAGTTCCCTAATTTGAGCAGCATTGTCAGCCTTTATAGGCACATACAGCTGGGTATCATCACCATAACAGTGAAAATTAATTCCATGACTCCAAATAATTTGGCCAAGAGGAGAAATATAAAGAGAGAAAAGCAGGGGACCAAGAACAGAACCCTGAGGTACGCCATATTTCACATCAGAAAAGGCTGATATGGTGTTATTACAAGAGACACACTGAGTTCTGTCAGATAAGTAAGATTTTAACCAGCTGAGGGCCAGGCCCAGAGATTCCAAATCTATTTTCCAGTCGGTCCATGAGTATACAGTGGTCTATAGTATCAAAGGCTGCACTACGATCAAGTAAGAGGAGCAGAGAGGTGGAATCTGAATCCAGAGAGAGTAGAAGATCATTTACTACTTTAGCAAGAAACTCTCTGAGACTCAGTGCGATGCTCAGCTGGTTCTGCAGCAGATGCCGGAGAAAATGAACTGATTTTTAATCTAATCTCATCAATTTTACTGCAGAAAAAATTCTGAAATTCATGAGCAGTAAAGGGTGAGCAGCTAGGAGCCTGCTGCTTTTCAGTGAGTGTAGCTACAGTGTCAAAAAGAAATCTGGGATTATGTTTATTGCTATTGATTAAGTCTGAAAAATATGCTGCTCTGGCAGTAGACAGTGCACGCTTATATTCCAGAACACCCTGGTGCCACTGGAGATACAGAGCTTCTGATTTTGATTTACGCCATTTGCGCTCTAATTTCTGGCAGGCCTGCTTCAGAGCACATGTGTCATCTGTGAACCAGGGCGTAGACCTCTTTGACTGTCTAGTGGTGAGAGGTGCAACTGAATTGAGGAGACTGGACAGGGTTGCATTTAAATCCCTGGTACAGTTTTCAACAGAATCTATTGCTGCAGTAAAAGGGGGCAGGACCTATGGTAGTTGCTCACCAAGAACAGTTAAAGTTGTGGGACCTATGTGTCTGGTGGAAGATACATTTGAACAATTTTAGGGGGACAGGCTAAAGCTGCAAATTTGATAGGAAAATGGTCGGAGATAACAGACGTGACAGGAAAAATAGTCAGATTAGACACCTCTATCCCATGGGAAAGAATCAGGTCTAGAGTGTTACCACCACAGTGAGTAGGTTCATGTACAGACTGTGTGAACCCAAAAGTATCAATAAGTGCCAAAAAGGCTTTATTTAGAGGGTCAGAGGCCTTATTTAGGTGAATGTTAAAGTCACCCATAATTAGAATGTCATCACTATATGTGACAAGACATGATATAAAGTCTCCAAATTCATCCAAAAACTGTGAGTAGGGGTCAGGTGGTCTGTAAAGTACCACAAGGTGGAGTGGTTGCAATCTATTTCCCTGATGATGGAGATCTGAAGCTACTGGTGAAGGTTTCAATACTACAGCCTCAAAAGAGTTAGAAGTGACATTAAAAGCTGAGGTTAGACCAAAGAAAGACTTATAAATTAAGGCAACGCCCCCACCTTTTTTCGTAGCCCGAGCAACATGCATTGACATACTCAGGTGGGGAAGCTTCATTTAATGGCAGGAGCATATCTGGTTTAAGCCATGTTTCACATAGACCAATCATATCCAGATTATGTTCAAGAATCAAGTCATTTATCAATAATGCCTTAGTAGAAAGTGATCTAATTTTTATGAAGCCAAATTTGAGGATCATATTGAGCCTGGAGCTGCCAGTAGCAGGCTAGCGTGGCAAGGTACTTATAGATGAAATATTAATAGAAATGAGGCGTCTAGTGTCTCTATCAGGAAATTTTAGTGGCCTTTTATTCAGTACTTTATGGGACATAGCAGTGTCACCAGTGGCAGGAGTGGTGATTTGTACATGGTGGTTTAGGAACTTAGGAAACTTGTGATTAGTACGGCGGGGAATGGAGACAGTCTCAATGCAGTAGATCAGGCTATCAGTCTGAGCATCTAAAGTCTGCAAATTTTCCTGGTTAGATTTATCATCTAAGCTAGTGGACTCCAAAACCATACCACCTAAAGACCTAGCAGGTTCTCTAATCATCTGCGACCTGTCGAGCACTATGGCCCTAATGTCAAACCCGACGTAAACACCTGTCTATATTCCTAGATAAAATAGCAGCGCCTGCTCCAGTAGGATGCAGACCATCTGCCTTCAGCAGGTCAGGGCGGTGCCAGAAAGAAGGCCAGTTATCCACAAAACTATATTCCTGTCCACTACAGTGACGAGCCAGCCAGTGGTTCAGAGATGCTAATCTGCGGTACACCTCATCATTACCCCGCATGGGTAAAGGACCAGAGACAACTAATCGATGCTGACACATCTTTCTAGTAAACTCAAACGTCCTAGCTAAACAAGCTTTGGTGACCTCAGACTGCTTCATTCTAATGTTGGTGCTGACATGAATGACAGTGTTGCTATAGCTAAGTGTGGAATGTGCCTGTGCCCCCTGTTTCTCCCTGCGTGATGCCAGCACCCTAAGATTATCCTGTATGTCGGAAGCTCTGGCCCCAGGTAGGCAGTAAACATTGGCTGGCGAAGCTAATCTGACATTGCGAGTGATGGAGTCCCCTATGACTAGAGTGTGTTGTTTAGCCCTGTCAGCAGGAGCGGGGGAGACACGCGGGCAAACGGGACTACCAACAGGGCTAGCAAGAGTCGAAAACCGGTTCGCAGTTGGGAGAGGCGACTGCAGACCAGGCCACACAACCGGTTGCTTGCTCTTACGTGCCCCTCCCCACGTCTCTTTAGCAGAGACACCCTGTCTTCAAGAACAGAACAGCTAACACAAGCCATAGTGGTAATTGGTTTAAGCTAGGTTAGCTGTAGGAATGAGAAGGTGAGGGTACAATTTAAGATAGGCTAATGAGGCTACAAATGGCTAAGCTAAACTAAACTAACAATAAACAGACTAGAATCAAAGAGAATATCAATAAACAGGTAGCGATCAAAAAATAAGATAGAATAGTACAAAGCGAAAGAGAGCAAGCAGAGCAGCGAGTAAGGGTCGGTCTCACAAAATCACGGCGTACGGTACAGGTTGCGTCACAGCGTCGCAGCGTCACAGCGTCATTCATGAATTCATTCATTCAGTCTATGCCCTCAGCCCAGGACTTCTCCATCCTCATTGATGGTCATACTGTCACTCCCTCCCCCTCAGTGTGTAACTCTCTCCTTCAAATCCCACATCAGCAACAGCATCAGGACATCATCCTTCCACCTCTGGAATAGCGCCCGTCTCTGTTCCTCCCTCTCCCACTCCACTGCAGAAATACTCATTCACGCCTTCATAACCACCAGACTTGACTACTGCAATAGCCTGGTTACTCACCTGCACTCACTCCAGAGACCCCTGTCTTCCACTGTCTCCCTGTACAGTACCGCATCCAGTACAAACTCCTCCTCATCACCTACAAAGCCCTCAATAACCTTCCCCCTCTTATCTTACTGACCTCCTCCACCACCATTCCCCCTCCCGCCGTCTCCGATGGCCAGGGAACAGTGATCTGAGGCTGGAGACAGGGGCCCAAGGAAACAGAGGGTCAGACTGTGACTGTATCCCATCCTTGAGGGATGGGTTCCAGACATCCCTATGCAAGAAAGAAGCATGTCCAGCAGGAGGGGGTCTGGAGATTAAAAGAGCAGGGGCCCTATGGTGTATAATATGAGGGCAGGATAAAGACAGAGTAGGGTGGACACTTTTGATGGACAAGAGGCTGGATAGACAGGTGAAGCTGGTTGGGAGAACAGCCTGGAGGCCAGAAAGCCACAGAAAATGTCATCACTTCATCATTTTATCTTATTAGACAGTTGTGTAACATTTTGTCATAATTAGTAATATTAGTATTGAGTTATGGCCAAAAATGTGTTTTGTGAGGTCACATTGACCTTGACCTTTGACCTTTGACCATCAAAATCTAACCAGGTCACCTTTGAGTCCAAGAGGAGATTTCCTTTAAGACAGATCACATTCACATGAATGGGACTAAACTTTGACCTTTTCACTTCAATTTAATAATTTCATCCTGCTAGACATTTGTGTGATAATTAGCATATGAGTTATAGCACGCGGGGTGAGTGATATCTCAGGTTATGGTCCTCACCAGAATAGAATAACCAACACACACACACACACACACACACACACACACACACACAAAGCAAAAGAGCTCATAACGTTATAGTTATAATGTTCTTAATATTGTTCTCATACTTTGAAACCCATACAGACACAACACACAGTCACACAGGTGTAAAACTGACACTGTTTCACAAGATTTTAATGGGTCATTTTTCTTGCTGAGGAAACTGAGCCTCACCAGGCATAATGTAAGGTGAATAAATGAGTGGCTCCATGCGTGGACCTTATGTCTGTGTGTGTGTGTCTTTGTTGAGAGTGGTTGTCCCATCAAAAGCATACACTCACACGAAGCACACACAAACAGTGTAATTAGGTACATGCTTCAGTACAAGCTTTTTCGTCTGGAACCTCAGAGTCCATTTAACACTGGAAATGGCTGCAGGTTAGGAAGCTAAAACACTGACTTGTGTGTGTGTGTGTGTGTGTGTGTGTGTGTGTGTGTCTGTGTGTGAGTGGAGTGAGTGAGTGAGTGAGTGCCACCATGCACATCCGAGTGTGAGAGTGGTAGGTTTTTGTAGGTTTTGCCCCCCAGTCTAATTGAGTTTTCAGGGAGCTCTTATCCTTTAAGAGAATAGTGCAGTGTGTGTATGTGGAAGGGTGAAAGTTGCATGCATCTTCTGTGTCTGCACTGCAAATGTGCATTTTTTCCACTTGTATTTTTTGTACTTCTGTTCATATATTTTATTTCTGTTTTGTCCAAACTGTAACTAAATCACAGCAAGAAAATTTCAGTATAAACACACTAAACACGGCACTGCAGACTTAAAATGACACGTAATGATAGAAATGAACGCAGTACAAACAAAACAAAATGTTGTTTATGTTCTTTATTAACAGTGGTCGGCATTCACCCCTCCCTTTATTTATCTACTTATTTGCTTTTCTCTCCGGGGTGCTGTTTGACTCAAGAACTTCAAAATCATTCAGATATTTCATATACTGTTTAAGTACACACATGTACTCAACTTATGTACACACTCAGTAATACACAGTTAAAATGATGTAGCAGCTTGATGAAGCCTGTTTTTTATTTTGTGGGATTCTTCAAAAGATTCATGTTAGTGTTTACTGCTTGTACATATATGTGTGTGTGTGTATGTGTGAGAGAGAGAGAGCGAGAGAGACAGAGAGTGTGTGTTTGTTTGCAGGACGGTGGTTCTGAATGTTACTCTGTTTCTATGACCTGGCCACAGGCACCTGCCATACTGGAGACAAAGTGTATTTGTGAGTGTGTGTGTGTGTGTTTGCTAGAAAGGTCATCGTCTACCCCCCATTATTTTACAGCCAAACTCCCCTCCAACTATTTTCTAGTATCAGCTTCTGGCCTCTCTTCACAGTAACTGACACTAAACCACATACTCCTCTGTTCACTCCTACTGGAGTCCTCAGCTTCTGAACATACAGATCAGACATAGACATAAAACTCAAAAGCTTTTCAACAGTAAATCAGTAGCTTAATGCATCTGTTATATTACATTTTATTTTCTTTCCGTTTTGTGTAAGCAGCTGCACATTGTGTAATTCCATTAAAGCCAATACTCTTTGTACCACTATTATTTTGTAGTGGGTGTCTGTAAGGCTCCTTAACTATATCTTTCACTGCTGTAGAGAAATGTTCAGTGGCTTGACAGACATCTGTCCCGATTGACTTCACCAAAAACATCTGTAGCACACTAGCAGTGACAACATTTACATCCTGTGCATCATTAATATTATTTATTTATTTTTTTTGGCCATTTGGGGGCAGAGGAAGTATGAGTGTGAGTCCAATAGTCACCCTCCTTTTAGCTGTGTGTCTGTCTTCACCTGCTTCTAAGGGAAATATCTAAGCTTCACTGTGTTCTCTAGCAAGTTGTCAACTTTGTCTGTCTGCGTTTTGGTGCTGGGCAGGTGGTGGACATTTGATTTATCTTGGCTTTTCAGCTAAAAATGGCTGCCTTCTGCAGCCGAGAATGAGTTTAATGAGACAGGTGAGGTTGTGGGCTGTAAATACTGTAAATGAATTAAAAAAAAAAAATAAAAAAAAAAAATACTGTAAATGAATGAAAAGATGCTTCAGTGCTTCACATAGTTAAAAGGAGCTGCACAATTAGGTTATATTTCCCTGTGGTTTGTCACTGAGTGACACCTTTTACATAACATGTAGTAATATGATCTATTGAAATATATATATATATATATATATATATATATATATATATATATATAGATTAAAGTTCCCTCTAGATTTTTTCCCTTTAAAGGCACTACAGATTTTTTTTCCATGTCTGGCCCGTTTTTTTTTATTTATCTAGAGCACACACACAGGGAGGGATGTGCATGTGTATGTGCATGTGGGTGATGTGGTACACATTCCTGCCAATGGTATCCCTCTGCTCCACTGATCAACAGTCAACTGACATGCCAAAATATGCTGCAGTGAACCAGCAAAGGCAGAGAAAAAGACTGCAATTGAACAAGCATGTAATGATGGTTGCAAAACTGTACATCTTGTCTACAAATATTTTATGAGGAAGGAAATACATTCAACACGTGTACAAGAAAACTCCATAGGGCACCTTTTAATTAGTGCAGCTTTACTATTATTTGCATCAGTTTCAATTACCTCTCATCCCGGAGAGGCTTATAGCATACACAATGCTGTGGATTTCAGTATTTAAAAACATTCATTTTAAGGTATTTGTATAATTACTCTAAAAATATATTGCCAGCGTATCAATTTTATTTTTCTTGGTTTTATTTTGTAGTACATTCGGTGGATTGGCTCCTGGCACCGAACGGGGATGGTGCAAAACACAAATGAAGTTGAAAGTATGAGGGGCTCCAGAGTCTTGCGTTGTTTCAGATAATGGCAGGAGTAACAAAATGCAGCAAAACAAATCCAACATATTCAAACTTGACCAAGGAGAAAACACCCTCCAGAACAAGACTGCTGAAGGGAAAACAACAATACCCTCTCTGGACAAAAAGCAGCATGGTTTATTTCCAATCATTTTGACCATGGTCTCATTTATAATTACAATAATTTCATAACATTTAAAATTACCACCGCAGCACCTTTTATCTTTAGGCAGAGCTGATTTTTTCTGGGATGATTCATTACCTTGCTGTTAGATTATTATTTTATCGAATCAAAGTCTTTTCTAGTCTCTTGATTCAGCCCCTATTGCCTCACATTAATGCACACACACCTACACACAAACACACATCCTCGCTGTAACTGCAGCTTGATGAGAAACATATTAACTAACCACTGTCTACACCCCTGTTGGCTATTGATCAACAGCATTCAATTAATCTGATTAATTAGGCCTCCATGACAACACAGAGGAAGTTCAGCAAGTCTCTATAGCTGCTCAGAGGGCTGTTAAGGCACACACATGCATGTAAATGGAGTTGGTTTAGATACTGCTCAGCATGCAAATATCAAATAACACACACACACACACCAGCTATAACGAGACAAAGAGCAACAAAGAAAAATACAAGAAACTGATCCAACACAGAGAGAAAATGTTTAGTGGCTAAGTTAAATAATTACTGGTAATTTCTTTAATTTAGACATTAACAAATGCTAGCTGCTACCTCTGGCCTTTTGTGTATTGTTTTCATTTATTTGACACCAATAACAAATTGACACCATTATCAAGATGTGGATAAGCCACTAAGAGTTTGGGTGAGTGAGGTGAACTGAATTAATAAGCTGCAGCGTTTGACTTTGTAATGGCTCGGCTCAGGGCAGCAGTTATGCATGCTAATGCTATGCTGCATTAGCCACATATACATACGTGCTTTGGATGATTCTGAATATGTTTACTAGTATGTTACCTTGTAACCAAAACAAACAAAAAAAGAAAAAAAACCCACTAAATAATGATATATACAATAATAATTAATCTTTTTACACAGCTTTTAAATGCACCTCACAGTCTTCCACAACAGGTGGTGTTTGCTCAGTTGTCAAATTGTTTTTTGTTTGATTTTACTGACCATTTATTTACTCAATTAAGTGACAACAGAGAAACCTCTGCATGATGAGGAAGACGCAGTTGAAAGCCTCCCAAAAAAGCTGGCAAGTAAACTAAACCTTCAGATGAAGGATTAGTTCAACATTTTGGAAAGTATTCTTATTCGCTCTATGGTGGGAAATTAGATGAGAAGATTGATAACTCTCATGTTTGTATGCTATATATGTAGCTGGAGCTAGCAGCTGCTTAGCCTAGCTCAGCACAATGGCTAGAAACAGGGGAACAACTACTGACAAATCACAAGGAACACATAACATGTTAGTGTGCCAGGCTAGCTGTTTCCCTCTGTTTCCAGACTTTATGCCATGCTAAGCTAACTAGCTACCCATTGTATCCTTACATTTAAGAACAGTTATGAGAGTGGTATCAGTCTTCTCATCTGTCTCTCCACCGGAAGGTGAAAAGATGTGTTTGCCGAAATGCTGAACGGTTCTTTTAAGATTTTTTGAGAAGCTCCTATTTCCAAAGTCAAGAATTAATCCTGACACTCAGTAGTGTGGTCAATTTCACAAGAACACAATCACAAGAACACTTCCAAGGTCATAGTAAGGCAAACAATATAAAAGCAACAATATAAAATAAAAATACAATAATGACAAAAAGTATCAACATCAAAAGTGACATTATTCATATAGCAATTCCATTTAGATATAGAAAGTAAGAATATTCAAATTTTTCAAGGGCAAAGGAACAAAAAGCAGCAAAAAAGAAGTGAGAACTGAAAGGAAATACCTTGAATGAAATGCAAAAAATGGTGAAGAACATCAAAACTAACTAAAAGAATTTGAGAAACACTAGAAAGCTGGAAAGAAATAAAAGCAAAGTGATAGACAGTTCAGTTACACAAGATGCTCTCTATTCCTTTCTCTCCTCTCATGACAGCTCCGTGACTTAGGATGCATTGTACTGCACATTTATGTGGTTTCTCTCAGCATGCTGCCTCTCTAATTATCATGTCCTGCTGCATTTACCAGAAGAATTACATGGGTTGAATACATCAGAATCTTGTCTTGTTGAGTGTAAGGGATTAGCATGTGAGTTTGTGTGCATGGAGAAAAAGAGGCTTAATGCACTGTATGCACTGTACATGTGCATATGCATATTGTTTTACAGTATACATGAATCCTAGCAGGGAGGGAAACCTCTAGCAGTACCAACACTAACTTTTACCATCTGGACACCTTCTTTTTCCTCTGTTTGACCTTAATCTGCTGAAATGCTATTATCTCTACTCTAAACATGTTCCCTGAAAATCTATCTTGTTTCTGTTTTTGGTTTAAGTGAGCCATGAGTCAGCTCTGACAGATTTTCATGTAAAACACCACAGTGTATGTCAGCAAGAGCAAGGAGTCACTGTAGAATCTGATGCCAGGTAACAGAGTGAGCAACACATCACAGACAAAGCTAAACCTGGTGCTGTGATACAAAACTACCAGGCAGGTCATGGACCAGTTTTTGATGCCACTTAAAGGATAGCTTTGCAGAAGTTTATCTTGAAAGAATTATCAGATGCCCGTTTGAGCAGTGAAGCAGGTTACCCTTGCTGTAATCATTCTTTCTGTTCATATTGGTCTTCAAAAGATCCCTCTCTGTGCAAAAAATGTATTCAAACATTTATCTTGAGATAATATGAGGCTTCTACAATCTGAGTTAGACAAATCAAGTGGGTATCTTTCAAGGTTATGGTCTTTAAGCATAACATTCTCTCAGAGGACTGGAGGCTTTGTCCCCCATCTTTCATTGACAGCACAACAGGAGGGTCAGTAATGGCTCTTGTGAACAGGAGGGATGATAACAGCAAGAACAACCTGGGCATTTGACTTGTTTTAAGAAAGACTTGAAAAACAGTGAACTTGGCATTGTCCTAGTGTAATCCCTTTGATAACTGTTCACAACCCTGTCCATGAGAAAAACATTCATGTTGGTCAGTACTGATAATTGTTTTATGGTTTTAAACTATCATTTATGGTCACAACACTTGACAAACAGAGGAACATTTCACAAATATGAGGTAGAAAAACAATTATGATATATTTTACTAATCTAAAACCTAACTTGTGCAATGCATAGCTCTATTCCTGTGACATTATTGGCTCTTTGTGATTCATTTCTGTACATGATATCTAAGCATGGAATTTAATTATATTGATCATTTGTTGACCATTTGTTATATTTCTATCAGGGAAGGGTTCATATCTGAAGTCCTGCCTGTGGTTGGTTTTAGGTAGCAAAAGCACTTTGGTTCTGATTAGGGAAAGATTGCACTTTTGGTTAAATAAACAAAAATAAAAACATAAAACAACAAAGTCACACTGGTTTTTTTCTTGAAGTCACATCATTAACCATGTACCATTGGTGTGTAAACATAACCATAAAAACTCAGACTTGTTTAAGTTGCTACAAGCAGATAGCAGATGTTGAAGGAAAACAAATTAAATACGTTGTCCATACTTTGCAGATGTGTTCTGTTTGAACATTTTGTGGTATAGCAAATTTGTAATTAAAAACATTTCTTCTGTTATGCTGATAAAAAAATGTAATTCAAGCAGCATTATGTTTCTCACTTCCTATTGCAAATTAGTAGAATACCAACATCATTTCTGTGAGACAAGGTTGCCATACATATCACACCAATCTCCTGTTTACTATATGCTATATCTCCTCACTAGTACTGACATCGCATATTTCATCAGGCCATCGTGGCCTGACTTTAGAGGCTGGTGCAGACGTGTCTTTAAATACAGTCTCCTTGGATAAATTGTGATGAAAACTCCACAATTTCCATTTAGACATCACTACATTTATTCCTGGTGATTTGGAAAATGATTGCTCCATTAAAGAGACATTTAGACTTTAAGTATACTTTAAGTGTGCCTTGATTGACTGTTTTCTTTCTGTTCTGTAAAAAAGACATTCCCTAAGTCATTTTTGATGCTGTCAAAGCCACCTTCTCTTACAGTTTTCAATTTCACTCCCAGTGACGCTCTACATTACTGTAACATCAAAGCACAGCTTTTGCAGAAAAAGAACAACAACGCAGTACAGGTATAACTTTAATGGATTTTAAAGCTTTTTTACCTTTATGATTTCATTTTCAAGCCACAGAGGTAGCAGAGCGCAGCAAGATTTCTTGTTGCTATAAAATGAAATGTCATACTGTGGCAACAAAAGAGAGTTTGGACATTGAAGCCATCTACACTGTTTTAAGAAAGTTCAGAAATCTGAAGGAAATACAGTGAGCTGTGTGACAGAGTCGCCACTCAGGTACAAGAAATCATTAAAAGAGTAATCTTGTTCCGTGTCGGAAAGATGAGTACACACACACACACACACACACACACAGGAGGGTAGAAACACAAGAATGAGGCCATGAGTCTGCATGACAGTGAAACAAGAACAAAAAAACATGGGATCCAAACACAGTCAACACACATGCACAGACCTACAGTTTAAACAGTTTAAATTTAGCTGCTACTATGTGATTCTAAAGACCATGCACATGTCATTCATATGCTTACACACACGCACACACACACGCACACAGGCACTAGAGCATAGCAGTGTTTTGAAATGCAGCCTCCAGCTATGCGAAGGGAATAACAGTCAGACATCACAAAAACCTGCGAACTGAGTTTAACCTCCTACTGGTACCAGAGAGAAACAAAAAATAGTAAGCTATGACTAGTACCCCAGCTGAGAGAGAGAGAGTGAGGGAAGAGAGGGGGGAACAAAGGGACAAAGTTTGGGAGAAGAGAAGAATGGATGGAAAGCAGGAGAGAATCATGAGGAGAGAGGCAGAGAGGGAGTGAAAGGTGTGAAGACATTGATGGAGGGAAACAAATGGAAAGAAAGAGAGAGAGAGACAGATAAAAGAGCCTTAGGTGGTAGGTGTCCCTTTGGTGCCAAATACTGGACACACTAGCGCATGTACACACACATTCTCTGCAAAACCTAAGGTCATTTTGACACCCAGTGAGGTGTTATTTTGGCATATAAATCTTGGGCAGAGAAAAGAGATGAAAATATTAAGGTCACATTTGTCCCTCCCTCAGGTGTCTGAGAGGGAGAGAGAGAAAGACAGAGAGAGAGAATGTAAGACCTATATTGGAGATATGAGGAAGGAGAGAGGGAGAAAATTAGAAATACCTGTGGATATTGTTTTGCCTGTTCTACTTGAGGAGCACATGACACCTCAATCTTTTTAGTTTTGATGGTCATAGAAAATAGTTAAAATCTATATTTACATTAAGTATTTTTGTAATAACTTCTTTAACTAGAAAACAGACATTTTTGACTCTCTGGACAGGCTCTTTGGCCATTTTCATTGGAGCACAATGCACCAGATTAGCACAGTTGGAAGATGGTGATGGCAGCTCACAAGTCAGGGAGTTCTTTGTGAATGAGCAATGTTCAATCACAGCGTTACAACAATCTGACTTTCATAGAATGAATCTAGCATTTATTTAAAGCTTCATAAATAACACGTTTAAATTGACAGTAGCACCACTGAGCATATTTACATCCACCTGTTATTATGTGCTAAAAAGCTGACGAAATATCACAAAAATGTTTTCACGCCTGGTTGAGGTGGAGAAGTTGCTATGTTGATTGAGGCAAAATGTGACAAAATGCAATGCAAACAGACTTAGCAAATAAGTCATGACATGTATAAAGTGGATCCCCTGAAGCTCCTGTGTTGTACTACATATTTGGTGCTCACCCAGAATTTCACAGTTGGTACATTCCTACACGAAACAAACAGTAATACCATATATCCATCACGTCATCTCATTCCACCCTCATTTTCAATGGTTTAATGACACTAGACTGGATAATTACTGTCACCAGCTGTTTATCTCGATGCACCAGCTCTTCATACTCGCATAATGTATTAACAGTGGCTAGAGAGATGCATTAATTAGCATTTTATTTTGCCCATTATTTTTGGAGTTTGTCTGGATCCTTGGCTACTGTGAGCGACTTTAGCACCAATGGTTTTTAAGAAGTTATCATTTAAAGTAATACAACTTACAACTTACTATCTGATAATGAGGTAAAACTGTTCATTTAGAAAAAAAAAACCCTCTGTGTTTTTATTTTAACTTCATTTGAAAGGCAGAAGGAAGATTAGTCAGAAAAATAGAGTGATCACTTGGAAGTAGGAGTTTTCTCTTTGAGCTGTGGGACACAAGTAGCGCAGATCCAAAATGTCAGTTTATGTAAAGTCTCAGAGTGGGTCATGAACCCCCACCACCCACTAAACGCAGCTTGGTTTCTAACAAGTTAATCAAGTTACTCATACTGGGGGAAAAAAATCACATTAGCACCAGTTAACAAAGCTCACGCAGCTACATTCATGCATTTCTTTTTTTCCCACAGTCTCTCCTGGGACCCATAATTCAACACAGGATTTATTTTGATATGAAATGTCATTACTAAGGGAAACATTTAAAAGGGCAGCCTCACCGCCCACTACGTCAGTTTAGCTTGTGTACCCCTGAGGCTAAATGAGACTGTCAAACTGGAAGCAGATTGTGGCCACATATTGTTGGAGTTAAGAGGCTGACAGACACAGATGATAAGGGAGGTGGTGCGTAGCAGCAAGTGAAGGAGGAGAAATCACAGCCAAAGGGCTGGAAAAGCAATATTTCAATGAGTGGCAATACAGCAGCATTTTTACATTTAAAACAGTTTAGTTCTGCTCTCAGGACTCTGTTAAACAAGCTCATACTGTTAATATTGTTGCCTGATTGTTGACATCGACTATTACTTTTAGAAAATTAATATTAAAAGCAGTATAGCGCCAGCTATGGGTTGAAAAACTAAAACAGTGAGCTGAAAGAAGCTAAAATACTCTGTAGAGCTGAGGAGAACTGCTGTATCAGTAATTTGTCAGTGTGAGCAACAGCTCACATTAAATACATTCAGTTTTCTCATTCATATTTTTTCTCAAACTAGCACTTTGATTTTTTAAATTACTAGATGAACACATCATTGTGTGTAACATCAAAGTGTAAAAAAACAGAATAGGTGGAAGCCTGTACAATGCTCTTTTGTGAAGGTTGCTAAATACATAAATAAATCAGTATAACATTTTCAATTCAAATCCAGGCCATCTGGGCCAAAAATAACTTTACCAATAGACCTCTCCAACTTACTGAGCTCTTCATACAAGGACAGTTCTACCAGATTCATTGTTATTGCAAACTGTGAGAAATTTCAATCTATGGTACTCATCAGTCCTGAGGGCACTGACACTTTATTAACAAATTACATTGCGATTCTATTTTACGTACAGTTTGAGTGTAAAAGTGTTAATTGCTGACCGTTATTATTATAACTCTGTTTACTTGGTTTATTTAGCCCAGACTGTGTAGGTGTGTGTGTATGTGTGTTCAACAGAGGCTTTCTGTCAGTTCTTATCAGAATCTCTAGTGGAGAGTCAAAGACAGACTGGCAGACGCAGAGTTAAAAATGGAACCTGTTTACACCAGCGTGATCTCAAAAGGACAGTGTGTGTGTATGTGTGTGTATCCATCTCTGGTATCAGTGTGAAGTACTCTTATAGCCATGTCCACCTCTACAGATCCATTAGAGCAGTGAGGAGGAATTAAATTTCTCTTGCATACAGTATAGAGTCAGCATTGAGAGTAACTGAGTGTATACTCATATAGGTCCACAGTTGATGATACAGCTACGCACTTGGACGGCTAACTGCGAGCCTGTGCCACTGGCTGCTCTTACACAGTATGGTTAACAACTAAAACTGTTAAATAATAACACTTAATAAAAAGACTGAATGCAAAGTGAATTTTAGAGGTGACATTAAGTTAATGGAAAGACAGGAGCAGGTATGAATAGACAATGCATGAAGCAAAGACGTGTCTACATTAATTGAAAATGTTTGGACTTGCAGCAAAAAATATTCATCTACCTGGGTCTGTATGGATGTCAAACATGCAGAGAGGAACAAGGAGAGTCTTGTTGAAAAGAACAGATAGAACCAGAGTTCCTGGTGAGTTCTAGAAGGCTGAGCTGACAAACACAGTGGCTCTGTCCGAAATCACTCACTACTCACTATATAGTGCACTATATAGTGAGTTCGCCATTTTGTAGTGCTGTCCAAATGTATAGTGAGAATTATTATACCCTATATAGTGGACTCATAGTATCCCACAATGCATTGTGAAAAGTAGTGTACAACTGATGGTCACTAACCAAGCAATATATCCCATCATGCATTGCGTTTGCACTGTGAGAGAGTGAAGATGGGAGGAGAGAGAGTCAGATGGCTGCAAGGCAAGTGTATTTGTGCAGCACATTTCAACAAGACAATTCAAAGTGCTTTTTACAAAAAAGCATGAAGACAAAGTGTAAGCACAATTAAATATAGTTATTGAGGAGTTCAGAGATTAGAAAATAAAAATAAGCTAAAATACGGTAAAACAAATAGAATATAGGAATGAAAGTTACAATGCAGAACAATACATTTATCTCAGTCTCACATTTAATTTAATAGAAGCCAGCAGCAAACTGAAAATGTTTTAATTGTGCGACAGCAATGACGTCATTAAAGGCACAGAGAAAACAACCCTAGTAGTGTCCTAAAGTGTTTAAACACTTCACTAATGAGCACACTATATAGTCCACTACATTGAATTCCATATATAGTGAGTATGGGGTGGGGAATGAGTGAGTGATTTTGGACACAACCACAGTGTCAGTTTGGGGATTGCTAGCTAGCTACCGCTAACATCTGTAAAGCCAGTACACTGGCTGTTTCTCATTAGTAAACACAAATTCAAAATGTAATCAATTTTATGCCACAAAAGCAAGGCGAAAATTATCTTTAACCTACAAGCTAAAAAGAACTCTGACAACAGTGAATGTTAACAACAGGAACAATGGCTAACAGTGTTACTGGTGACAAACAAGCTAACAAAATCAGGAACAAAACAAACCTTCACAGTAGAATCTTTTTTTGTTTGTTTGCTTACTGTGCTGTACTATTGACAGAGCTAGGCCTGTTATTTCCCTATGCTCACAATCTGTGAGCTAAGCTAGGCTAACCACTCTTGGGCTAATATCAGAAAAAAAACTAGAATTAATGTCTTAGGGAAAGCGGAATAGAATATTTTAATACATTTTGTCTTTTTTTTCATCCTTATTAACTCAAGACCATGGTTACATGATATGAAGTACAAACATAAATCATAACTGGACAATGACATCTAGCAGGGGTAAAATACAATATAAATTACATGAAGGTAGGACATTCTTCAGAAAGATGCCTAACCTACCAATTATTTTTGGCTCATCTGACTGTAGTAGCAATTAATTTAAACATGGCAGGGTGATTTAAATAGTACTTAAGCAAATACTTTCTCAGTGAATCCTTATGGTAACATTCTTGCATTCAAACAAATACGACCCTTATCTCTGCTGCATTTGTGCAAGCCCATTCCTGTTGAATCTTGCCAGACCACAATGAAGGCAGTGAAGTGTATGGTCAAAGTGCACATAGCCAATTTGTATCCCTACTTTATTTCACTTAGGGAGGCAAAATGGTCCATGTAGAGGTAACCTAATTCATCTGCAGTTTAACATATTCTACCAACTTGTCTCTCACACACATACACACATGCACTAACACACAGCTCTTTGATAAATTGGCTGCATATGAATTTACGGGGGAGACAATACGTCTTTGTTTCACAGTATTCTGGCATGGATCACACACAAACACACACACACATACAGTAGCATGAAAGCACTAATGCCTGCGTGCACACACATACACGCATAGACAGAATGATTTGTCTACTGCCAGATTCACACTCAATGTTAATTTGTTACAGGACGAATTGTAATCCTTCAGAGTTTTAGAAGGGTGTGTGTGCCTGTTTGTGTGTCTGATAATCGCATACTTCTGGTTTGTGTGTTTCACACAGTGATTCACATGTTTCAAGACAACCCTTGACCTTGAATGTTTCCACTCCCACACACATACAACCTATGTAAATGTGCATATTTCTACATTAAACATGTATTTGCATGTGCTAAACAGTAGTTATGTACATCTTCTCTTCCAAGAATAATTAGACATCAAATGTAATTCAGTGTTAGTCATATTGTCAGTGTTGTAATGTAATTTCATCTGTACTGTCAGAAAAGCATGGAAAAGCAGAAGGGCAAGTAATAAGATTTATACATTTATGAAAAGAAATCATCATGTGTTCCACAAACCATAGAGGATGTGCAGCAGAAAGTTAATCTGCACACTGCTAATCTATTATGAGGCCTAAACCAATATGTCAAGCTACTGCTGTTGTGGATGTTAATGCAAACATTAACACATCATCGTGACAGGCATAAGCAGTATTACATGTAAAACAGATGTTTCGATTTGGGTCAGCGATCATCTCAAAATACAAAGAACAATGCAACAGGAGGATTTTTAAGATTTTGGTGTGGTTGCACACAGATTCAGTTAAAATGGAAGGAGCTATATACAGTAATTAGCCACTCTAGCAGTGTGACTGTGGGGAGATGGTCAGTCTGTAGATTCACCACTTTGGTCCAGACTGAAATACCACAACAATTGGATGGATTGCCATCCATGGCCCTTTGAGGATGAATCCTTATGACTTTGGTGATTCTCTTACTTTTACTCTAGCGCCACCATGAGGTCCAAATTTGAGATTTTCAGTCAGCTATTGGATGGATTTTCATGAAGTTTGGTACAGATAACTTGACTTAACATTTCATCTATCACCATCATCACATCCTCTTTATCAATTGTCAAATTAGGAATGAGGTTTGATAGAGTCTGTCAAATCTGAATCCAGTTCTGCGTCCTTTTAAAGATTATAACTATAAAACATTCATGTTAGCTCTTGTGTTGTGATTGTGTTTGAATGCTAACTTCAGCATTTAACTCCAAGCACCACGGTGCCTGAGTCCTGCTTCACAAAACCGCCGACATGGCTATAGATTATGGTCTTGGTGAAAAATATCAGGGAGATTTTTGAACGGTGCTCATAACTGAAACTTTGTGTTAGAAAACAAAGAACTGTGGGCTTAATTTTGAGAAAACGAGGAAGAATAAAACCACCGGTTTGAGAGTCTGTCTCCATTACAGCCTCATTTTTTGCAGTAATATTCTTTCTCTGTCTTCTCCAGTACTGCTACCAGGAGCTACCAGAAGCAGATATTTTCAAATCCTACAAAAAGGGGTTTTCATTTCAAAATTTCCAGTGTATTCCCGTGTAAAAGCAGGAATAGATGAATGACTTATTTATTGCATGCACTCTATGTACGTATAGTGGTAGCACAGTGTGACCTGCCTTCTGCTTTTAAGTCTCAAGGTTTAAACTTAACTAGAAGCCTATTAAACGCAGCTTTATTACAAAAAAACAACAACCTTCTCCAGCTGCCAAGAAGGAATGAGTGGAACGTTTAAAAAAGGTTTTCAAAAAGTTACTAATATCTCAAAGAAATACTTCAAAAGTCACTGTTTAGTTTCAACTTTAGTGTTACAAAAGTTAACAAAAGTGACAAAATGATCCAAGGTTCCAAGTTTTCTAAGCCAAGAATGAAAGACTGCAGAGTTTGTCGGCGCTGACAATGGCAGCCAACTGCGCTGCTGACGTTCTATATGTTTTCAGCAGCCAACTTTTGCTGTGAAAACATACACAAAGACACTTTTGGATCTGTGTGTGCGCGACTGTTTGTATGTGTGTGCTTGGATGCCCATCCAAAGCCTTCTGTGACTGTATATTTGATGAATATGAGTGCTTGGGTGTGTAGAGAGTGTGTGTATATGTGCATGTGTGTGTGCTTGGATGTTGAACAGTCAGTGGCATGGAAGTGATGAAGCTCACTCACTTCTGAGCAAGCTGTATCTGCATTAAAGTTTCTACCTGATGGCACCTTCACATGTACACACGCATGTAAAAATGTATGAATGAACAGGCATGTGGATGTGACATGTGATACATAGGGCAGTAGAACAGGCAGGTGTTTGTTCACTGACACACACTCACATGCACCCTGTGTGCTTGGTCACACTTGCTTACATTTGGTCAGAGTAGAACACATCTAACAAGACAATGGAAGATTCTTATGAGGTGTGTGTGTGTGTTTGATTGTGTCTGGTGTGAAAGACAATGCTTGGCCTGCAGCCCGGCAGATTTTAGCAGAAGCCCTGGATCCAGATCACACTCGCACTGGGAGCGAGAACAATTCTGTGAACACACACCCACACACATGCAGCACACACATGCACACATGCACATGTATCAGTGTGGGAGGAAAACTTTGTTTTTACTTTTTCTACTCTGGCTGCACATCCCTGTTCTTTTTCTTTCATTTATTTCTTTTTCATAATACTATGTATTTTACATTTAACTCTGTCCAACATTGGTGATGTATTCCATTTAGTGCCTTTAATTAGCCTTACATCCATAAAGTTGAATCCATTGTTTCTGCAGTCTAATGATATATTTAGGCTCCTGCAGGTGTTTATTAAATATAAGCCAGCCAGTTAATATTGTATGTGCCCTAGAAATTTACAGCAACTGTGTTTGTCTGAACAATTTTTTACAGTACAAACTCCAACAATACAGTTTGTCATAGTGTGCCCCCACTACTACTGAATTCTAGCTGTTTGTGCGCACATTGCTCTCTAAAGTCCACCCTGTAATTTTCACAGTGAAGCAAGTTCAATAAAATGATTTCTGTCTACTTTATAAAATAGTACTTTATAGCTTGTAAACCTTCACGTTTTTATGAAGCAGTTCTGTCTTTATTGTCATTGTATTTGATCTATTTTATTTGACAGAATTCTAAAGGTAGAGATGTACACTGGTAAAAGGACTGAATCTATCTTTGTAGTTTGGTGAAAGTTCAAGGAATGATCCAATTTCACTGATGTGAAAAGAGGAAGTAGTAGAAAAGAAAGCAGCACCCTGCAGCTAGTCATTGCCACTGAAGGCTACCCAACATGCACAGAAAAGGAATGCTTTAATTTTTTTGTGCTACATCCTGATACCTCCTGATAAAAGATCACATCTTTTTTAAATTAACATTTACATTTACACAAGTCCAAACTGTTTTGATTTAAGATACTATTATCATCTGATTGCACTTTAGATAAATAACTGATAAGAAACAGAATAGAAATAAACTTGTACTTGGCCTAGAGTGTGACCAATTTTAATCAAATCTAAACAAAGTGTTGAATATTTTGCAACACTGGCAGATAAAAACTATTTTGAAAACAAAATGTGACTGTCACACTGGGCTGCCAAGTCCTGAACTATTCAGTAAAGGTGCTGGTGGTATTTTCTCTTTCTCTCTTGTTCATACACACGCACACACATTTGCGTCAGATTGTGTTGAGTTTTTGGTATA
>BRZM01001877.1:0-11989 GCA_033238685.1 Lates japonicus
CAAAGATAGATATACATGTACAGACACGCGCACACACACACAAAGGGAGAGAGAGAGAGAGAGAGAAAGAGGGAGAGAGAGAGAGAGCAAAAGACGACTTACAGTCCACATAAACACCACAAACAGACGTACACACAGAATAAGTCCATTTCCATCTGGTTATGTTTACTTTAGACAGTGAGAGCGTCTGCTCCTGCAAGAGTGTAGGCAGGAGGAGGGAGGAACAGACGACAGAGGGACAGTGATAACAGAGGGATGAAGCAACAGCCTGATGGAAAAGAGAATATTCCTCTGGTAGAAATCTTCAGATTACACGCCTGGTTAGATTTCATCACCCCCACAGGTATTTTTGCACTGTGAGTCTGTCTGTGTGTCTCCCTATCTCTGTGTGCATGTACTCAAGTGATTTCACTACAAGACAGCCACTACTTGGGGATATAAAGACACTTTGTAAATAATATATGTTGTGTTTATTGCATGTTGGCGATGCACATGACATTTGGATCACCTGGTGGTAATATCAAACTACCACATTATCTCTTGTCTGCACACTGGGAGAAAAAAAAATCACAGATGTATATTACAGGAAACTCACAGACTGGCTTATCAACATAGCAGATATTCACAAAGTATCTCAGCCATTTAGATGGGAGAAATGAGAAACTACCATACAGGATTAAGCTGATCTGCTGTGAATTTGTATACTAAATGGCAGATACAATACATAATATCACTACACACAAAACACCACCACCACAAATCCACTGAAAAAAGTTTCTTTTTTTCCAATTTGTGAGACATTTGATTGCTGAATTGTTACTGCTGAAATTGAACGCAATGTATCCTGTCTCCTGTCTGAATTATTTTTATTTAGCCGCAGGTTAACTGAGCATGTATGCTCATTTTCAGCAACACGCTGTTTCACACTTATCCATATTCATACTGTATTTGGCAGCTACAGTGTCTTACTGTTCATAAATGAGCAGTTGAAGGTTAACTGCCTTGTTCAGGGGCACCTCAGAATTAGGTGCAGTGAAAGTGTTTCTCATTCACTATACCTGCCACATTTTTCTAGGTTGTTCTGATATTTAACCACTGACTCTGAGTTTGGATCATTACCCCAATGATGTTTTTGCCTCACACTTTTCCAGTTTATTTTACTTGTTGACACGTGGCAACATTAACATTTTATACGCTTTGGCCACAGTGTAAAAACTAGAAATCCATATTCTAGGTATTTGTACACTACGTGCTGCTTGGTCAAGTCCAAATAAACAGAGCACTGATAAGGGTGAATCATTTATTATTTTTTCACAGAAGTACACAGACACTATCTCAACCGAGGTTTTGACACAGTGAGGGGTCAATAGGCAGGTTTTATCAACCTGCTGAATCGCCGGTGCACTGGCCAAATGACCATTCAGGAATGAAGGTTTCAATTGGAAAGGCTGCACCATTCATTCAACTTTTTCTGTGCCTGAGGCGAGTTTTCACCCTCTGTAGTCCACTGTGTTATCCACGTCGACAGTGATGCATTTCTCAAGGTGCCAGGTAATGATCTCACATTCCTACATTTACATCTCGGGTTTTCAGCTGACACTGCTGAGTTACAATAAGTGCAGACATTTGTATAAGTCAGCTTTGTAACTGTATGCTCACATAGTAAGAAAGTAGCACTAACAATGCAAGAGCCTGTGGTGTAGTTGCCCCTGTTATCAAACTATATGCATTCTGCAAGGTACACTGGATTTAAGCACCAGCGAAATGGCCTGTACAACATTTCCAGAGTCTAGCTGTCATTTCCAGTAACCCTGTAATAAAGATGTTCACTTCCACATGTGTGGTTTTGCATTACAATACACAGCTAAAAACACTGAAAAGAATAGCATTTAGAATAGGAGCAGGCGCTATAATAAGTCAGCATTTTTATCTTCCGGTCATAACAAATAGCTTTGAAAGAAAATAGAGCAATTCGCAACAAGAGGGATGTGATAAGAACAAGGAATGAGATTACAGAGGCCAACAAGGCAATTTTATGAACAAGAAACTGGATAAAAGGTTGTTCCCTCAAAGATAGGAGAAGCTAATTGTAAAATCACAAAACAGGCAGTGGCATTTAACCAATGCACAATGCAGAATCACGCTGCGCTATACAAGGGGCTGGACGCTAATGATAAAACCTGGTTTAGATGTGAGAGGAATACCCATCCTGACACACACACACACACACACACACACTCCACCCTACCCCCAAGACAGTGCTATGAGCAAAACACTGGATAAAAGCTTGCTTTTATGAAGATAAGAGAACTAGCTGAGAGCAAAGCAAGATAAAAGGCTGCAGAAGATAACAGCTGTGTAATATGTGTGACTGTTTCTTAATGGATGTGATGACTCATCAGGGTTGGGGAGTGAGGGATTACATGTAACAGGATTATAGGGATCTGATTATGAAAAAAATGAAGCAGTAATCTGTTATAGTTACTGAAATAAGCACAGCGATCAGATTAGAATTATTTGTTGTGACCTTTGTTTGATACTATTTAGTTGAAATAAATGACTTATCAGGATTGGGAGAGCAACAGATTTAACATGACAGGATTTTAAGTAATCTATGACAAAACAGCTTCAAAGAAACAGGATATCTGACGTGGTTTGATGAGTAACAAACCTCCTGTTACAATTTTGTTGCAAGCTGACTGCAGATGTGCTTAATTACATTAGCTAATGTATATTAAATAGCTTAACTGCTAATCACTGAGATAATGTTGCCAGTTTCCCCAGTGGGTTAATTAATCTTTAATAGATTTGCTGTTATTGTATTTAAAGTTAACTGTACTTTAAAAAATGGTTATTATTAAAGAGTCCAGACCAACATTTTATCTATAGAAGTAGGTCAGTGTATCGCATATGAAGAAAGCGTCAAACTAAAAATATGAAACTATTCCATACCTCTAAGTTGTTGTTATTCCTGTGCCAGCACATCTTTTGTTTTACTTTCTTCCTGTGTATCATCACACCAGGCTTTATTCAACATGTCGGCTCAAACTGCATCTTTAGACTCGGTGTCCTAGGGGACCAGAGCTGCAAACAGCATAAGTGACATTATATAGATTCTGCATACACGTTCACACAACAGAGAAGCCACAAAAATAATCCTGAAAAAGCTGTTGACAGCCTCTGTGATAGTGCTAGTTATCATGCAAGTGGTCCATGAAAGTAGCAATCCAACTGACTGCATTTATCTGGCAGCAAACAAATCGAAAGACAAAACAATAACATAACAGCGACAAGAAAAATTCCAAATATGCCTCAAAAAGGAGAGTGGGAACGAGGGAGAAAAAACGAGAATGATAATATTGGTACTGCAGTATTGGACTTCACTTAATCCCCATCATGAGTTAATGTCACTGCGATGGTGTTGTGCACTGCTATTACCTCCCACTCATACGTTGTACAGACAGACAGGGACAAGAGCAGATGCTGCTACTATGAAGACAGATCACTGTGGACTCAACATGTCCTCCCTGAGCTGTGATGCTGGGGTGTGTGTGTGTGTCTGTGTGTGAGATGGAGACCCAGAATGTGTATCTTTCTTCAGTGCATGTCTTCTTGTATTTGCATTATTATGCTGCAATGTTTGAGAATGTGTGTGTGTATGTGCTTTTGTACATGCATCTTGCACCCACTTGCAAGTGTGTTTGTGGTTTCGCTTGCCTGCGGAGCTATGTGTCCTTGTATTAATCATTTGTATCTGAATGTATATCCACTGTGTGTGTGTGTGTGCGTGTGTGTGTCTGTGTGTGTCCTATTGATCAGCAAGACTGCACCCGAGGCTCCGGATGGATGACCCTCTATTAGGCTGTCTGTCTCCCAGGAAAGAACACCTCAGCCTGGGGGGAATATGATGCTCTGGCCCTGAGGTGTTGAAGGCCTGGAGGTCTTTTACTCCACTGCTTTACCCTCCTCCCTCCCATATCCAGAAAGAAGATTTCGGAAAATCCCTTAGCTGACATATTGATTGAATTACATGAAATGCCTGGGGAAAAAGGTCATGGTAAAATGCCTGCAGATTCAACTGAACTGAAGCAAGGGTCATTCATAAAATAAATAGATGAATAAAAAAACAGGAAGCCAACATCATTTGTTGACATGGGACATTTTCAGCATCAAAGATGAATGTGTTACATGCCCATCCACCACCCTGACCTTCACATCACCAGTCATGTCTCATTGTATGAGGACTGTCTTTTGGTGCCTGTAGCACATATTGAATATGCTGCACATACAGAGGAAGACACACAGAAACCAGGATGCGCTAATCTAAGGAGCAGAGGATATAATTGCTGTTAATCTTATAATGTCAGATGTAGCACTAGAGAAATGATTTGTTTTTATGTCTTGAAGAATTAATTACTCACCCAGCACTGACAGGCCAAAACATATAGTCAGTGGCAGTACGCAGGCCTTAACTGAACCCTGTTGAGTTCAACTTTGAGCTGGGTGGTGGGGCAAGGGCCAAGGGCTGGTGTCCTTTGGCATCGATGGTCGTCCACTCACTTCTTGAAGTTGGTTTCAGGTCATTTAGGTTAACATGTAAACAAAAAGAAAGACATGCCTCTTTGACGTTCAGCACATAATCAATAGCTTATTTAAAATGCCAACCAACCCAACGTCTAATGTGTGTACTGTATTATCCATTTTGTCTATGCAAATTACAGTTTCCAAACAAGCTTATGATGCATGAGGCTTCATTTCCATCTAGGTTATACATGAGTCCAGCTGGATGTCTCAGCAAACCTCCTCACATGTGTAACTGCTGTCGCTTCTGGCGGTTTTTCCACTCTCCCTATTTCACACCCTTTTGCTCTGTTCCAGAACCCATCCACGTCTTTTTAATTTGTTTAAACACACAAGTCCCCGTCTCTTCTCCTCCAATCTGTTGCCTCCATCTTTCCTCCGTCCCTCACCCCTCACTCGCTGCCATCGCCCCCACTCCCTTCCTTAACCCTCCCACCCCAGTCTGTCACCCCATTCTCACCTCTTCCAGCAGCTACACCGTTATGTAACTCTCCACCTTTGCTTACCATAATTACCAAATTTGTCTTTTATGTAAGCATTTCCACACCTTTAGGTTTTTTTTTTTTGGTTAGTTTTTTTTTTTTTTAGTATATTTTTTCCTAGAAATGAAGTTTTTTTTGTTAATTTGTTTGTTTGTTTTCACTGTACCAATGAGGAAGGTGCGGCCTCACTACTTTAATTTTTCTTTTTCTTATTCTCAGCCATCACCCTCCTCTGACTGTAGCACCCCTGTCTTTTTTTTTTCTGAAAGGTACAACTAATGTGTCAGCTGAGAAAAATACACAGGCTGTGATACACAGGGAACACATTTGTTTTCCCCACACTTCAGCCAGGACTGAATATATAATGTTTTTTTCTACTAAATAAATGAGTAATCATTAAGAGAGAATAAATAAATTGACATACACCGCCTAGATATACCTGTCAGTGAGGGTGTTTTACATAGTTGACCTTTCTCATTAAAGTAGTTTCTCATTTAGCTGTTTCATGGCTAGTAAAGGCACTGTGCAGGAAATGTTTCACACATTTTAAGCTATAAAAGAAGGTGAAATTGCCAAGAGCAATGGAGTATTTGGTGTTTGATACGGAACATTATTTCAGGCAGGAGAGCTGGGGGAATATTGGCAGCAGTTATGAAGCTCAGTCTCTTTTGATAGTGTGTTACAGCTGCAAAAAAGACAACATTTGGAAGCAAGGTAATTCTGCATTGGCTGAAAAAAGCTACATAAACCAAAGAAGGTGTCGAATTAGTGGAGAATCACATACTGTAACACATAGTCAAAGGTGCTCAGTAGGAGCACATTTAGCATAGCAACCAAATTTAGGTAATTATCTGGTATGATAATGTATGACACCTCAGAGATGACGCACAAAGTCAAATATAAAAAACAGCAAGGTAAGCTTTTCTAAACCTGCCTTTTATAACACAAAGCATGCAATCACAGTAACTGCTACAAAGATGTCTCCGTCCTGCTGAGAAACATATAGAGCATATTCATTTTAAGGCCTCAATAGCACACGACTTCCTCTTCCCTCTCAAAGGTAATATTGCTTCTTCTGTCAAGATATTATTCTCATGCGCCACTTTAGTATCTGACTAAAGTCTTTTTTCAGTATTATGTGGGCCCACTCTAAGCCATGAACAAAGAATACAACTATTGAGGCATAGAAAATGAAATAAAGAACAATAGAAATGGATATGACAACAAGACCGTGATAGTATCACGATGAACTGAACCTACACAAATTTCTGCTGGCACTGAATCGCATAAAACATATCCCCACTGTGCGGAAATGACTCAAATTATATCAAATTGTACAGAACTGAACTGATTTGAATTGTAACCACATGCAGAGAAAAATAGCGTGCCAGCTCTATTCCCCACCCTAATAAAAGTCAACATCGTCCATTAGCTGCATGCAGCCACTTCCCGTTTTCTTGCGCTCTTACACCATTATTAATGTCTCTCTATCAATGTGGAGAGTAAAAGAGGAGGATGCCAATTTCCACCCATGTGGTTCCCCGGACAGACAAGACTCATGAATCTTACATACTGCACATTAAGGGTCAAATGTATGTCAAAGTATACTGCAAATGTGTATGTGTGTGTAAGTGTGGAGGTCAGGGAGTGGGGCAGAGGAGCAGAAAGGAAAACCGCCACATGGAGGTAATGACAGAAGCACTGGCCTTGACAGAAGTGAAGAAAGATGTTGAGATTAGGGGTGAGAGGAGGAGGTAGGGAGGACAGAATGAGAATATTATAATATGCACATAAGGGAGCTGAGGGGGAAAGGGAAAATGTGTGACATGTAAAGAGCAAAATTAAAACCACAGTTCACTTGACCCCTGTGGTATCTGGACCTCACTGACGAAGGGACTATTTCTTTGGTAGAAAGCACTGTTCCTGGTGAAAACTGAATTATCTTGAGTAAACAGGATATTTTCCAATGTGGTTTTCCAGTTTCTTACCAAAACTAAAAATCCATTTATTTAAAATTTCTTATTCGAGAATTTTCTCAAAGTAACAGGGCGCTGTAAAGCTGCAGTCAGACTGACTTGAGCCTGTGTGAAAAAAAACACATCCCTCTCACTCATTTAAATGGAGTCACTACAACAGGTCTGCAGGGGTGCCATCACAGGGGGCTCCTGCAAAGAAAAAGGCAGGGTAGCCCAGTGAAAAAGGTTTTCAAACTTTTGCCACAACACCATACATGCAAGCATGCATTCTTGTATTTCTACTGTTTGCCTAATTGTCACAACAAAAAACAAAATAACTGCTGCCTTTATAACTTTCAATATATGTAAAATCAAGTTTGTGAGTATTATTGATGTATCATGTATTTAAGAGCTGCTGATGTATAGTACAAAGTGTTGATAAAACCACTTGTATTTACTAATATGTTTTTGTGCAGTACAGATGTTCTTTATGCTATTCATTGTATTCTTATTGTTTATCCTTTCCTTAATTTAATATTCTGTAAATAATCTGTCTGTGTCTGGTCTGTTTAGTATATTACATGTCGTACATATGTGCACACACCAAGACAAAACCTTTGTATGTGTGAAATACTCATATCATATGAAATATATTGATAATCACTTAAATAAAGTGGTTCTGATTCTGGTCCACATGGGAGTAGTTTTGTGATACTCAATGAATATCCTCTGTCTCAACACTTTCTTACACTTAACTGTGTTAACAACCACCTGATGAAGTCCCCTCTAGTTATCATGCTCACAAAAAAAGAATCAATTCTTGGGAATGCAACTGCAATGTACAATTTTTTCTAAAACCTTTTTTTTTTTTTACACTATTGATCACTTCTACCGTAACCCGAAGAGATAGCTTGACACAGAAGGGGAGCAAAGGCATTGGAAGGAGAGCGGAGATTCATCTCTGGAATAAAGTTTCGGCTCTCATAAAACAGGGCTGCTTGGTGCACTAAACCTGCCCAAGTCTGGCTGAGGTGGTTGAAAAATGCAATTTGTCTGTGCAATGCCCTGCTTGACGTGACCCGCGTCTGAGTAAATTTTACCTCCCACCAACCAATTTTGTGCCATGTCTGCCTGCATGTCTATCTATCTGTCTGCCTGTCACAATGCATCTCGTTCTCGTCTCTTGAAGCGCCACGACCCTCCGAGCCGAGGTATCCTTCCTCATTCTGTGTGTTTTTGATGTTTGATAAATAGTCCCCGCTGAGGGGCACAAAGCTTGTCGCAGACAGATACCCGACATCATTTTCTTTTGGGGGACATCAAACACAAACTAACTTCATCTCTCTCTGCTTCTCCTCTTCCTTGTCTCTGTCACATGTTCAATGTTCAACAGTATTCATGTCCAATCTGGCCTTTTCTCTTTTGTCACATTGCCAGATGCAGTGGCAGTTATTACTGAAAAAGAAACATTTCTCTAGTCTTTTATTTATTCCATCCTTTCTCTTATACATCTTACTCGTTTTTGAATGTTGGTTAATCCATTATTGACAGTAAAGCTTTTTTTTGTGAGTGTTCACAGCCTGTCAGAGATACTCAGGTGAAATGGGACGGGATATGGACCTAATGGCATTGGTACAAGAAGGGAAGAAAAAACCCAGAACCATCTAAACCCTCTACGTTAAAAAAAAAAAAAAGAAGGCCATGCTGCAAGACAATGTGGAAAGAAAGACAGAAGAACAATGAAGAAATAGGGAAAGAAAAGAAGGGAAAGAAGAAAGGAAAAGGCAGGGGCAATGAAACCAAAAAATGACATCAAAAGAAGAAAGACAAAGACAGAAGCACAAAGACAATAGTGAGGGAGGAGTGCAGAAGAGGACAGGAGAGCGGAGGCATTCCCGGCGGTGCTAACATGTTGAGGCTTAGTTGGGTGCACACACACTCACACACACTCACACACAAACACACACAAAGCTGTTCTTCCTAACGAGTGAAAACCCTCTGAGCAGAAAAACTGTGATGTCTCTGGTGGCAGGTTGCAAAAAGCTTTCTCTTTGCCTCTGTCTCACCCTCCCTCCCTCCCTCCCTCCCTCCTTCACTGCTTTCCTAACTCCTTAACCCCCTTTCCTCTGCTGGAGCACACACCGTGCGCTCCCATCCCTCCGTTCATCCATTCATAATCATATGCACATCTCCATCTTCCCCTCTAATCACCTTTCCCATCCATTTAGCCTTCCCCTATGCTTCCATCCACATATCCATTAGTGTTGTCAAAGTAACTGGAATGCCAATGCTACTTCACTGCTGTTGGGGGAGATGGAGATGTGCATATGATTATGAATGGATGAACGGAGGGATGGGAGCGCACGGTGTGTGCTCCAGCAGAGGAAAGGGGGTTAAGGAGTTAGGAAAGCAGTGAAGGAGGGAGGGAGGGAGGGAGGGAGGGTGAGACAGAGGCAAAGAGAAAGCTTTTTGCAACCTGCCACCAGAGACATCACAGTTTTTCTGCTCAGAGGGTTTTCACTCGTTAGGAAGAACAGCTTTGTGTGTGTTTGTGTGTGAGTGTGTGTGAGTGTGTGTGCACCCAACTAAGCCTCAACATGTTAGCACCGCCGGGAATGCCTCCGCTCTCCTGTCCTCTTCTGCACTCCTCCCTCACTATTGTCTTTGTGCTTCTGTCTTTGTCTTTCTTCTTTTGATGTCATTTTTTGGTTTCATTGCCCCTGCCTTTTCCTTTCTTCTTTCCCTTCTTTTCTTTCCCTATTTCTTCATTGTTCTTCTGTCTTTCTTTCCACATTGTCTTGCAGCATGGCCTTCTTTTTTTTTTTTTTAACGTAGAGGGTTTAGATGGTTCTGGGTTTTTTCTTCCCTTCTTGTACCAATGCCATTAGGTCCATATCCCGTCCCATTTCACCTGAGTATCTCTGACAGGCTGTGAACACTCACAAAAAAAAGCTTTACTGTCAATAATGGATTAACCAACATTCAAAAACGAGTAAGATGTATAAGAGAAAGGATGGAATAAATAAAAGACTAGAGAAATGTTTCTTTTTCAGTAATAACTGCCACTGCATCTGGCAATGTGACAAAAGAGAAAAGGCCAGATTGGACATGAATACTGTTGAACATTGAACATGTGACAGAGACAAGGAAGAGGAGAAGCAGAGAGAGATGAAGTTAGTTTGTGTTTGATGTCCCCCAAAAGAAAATGATGTCGGGTATCTGTCTGCGACAAGCTTTGTGCCCCTCAGCGGGGACTATTTATCAAACATCAAAAACACACAGAATGAGGAAGGATACCTCGGCTCGGAGGGTCGTGGCGCTTCAAGAGACGAGAACGAGATGCATTGTGACAGGCAGACAGATAGATAGACATGCAGGCAGACATGGCACAAAATTGGTTGGTGGGAGGTAAAATTTACTCAGACGCGGGTCACGTCAAGCAGGGCATTGCACAGACAAATTGCATTTTTCAACCACCTCAGCCAGACTTGGGCAGGTTTAGTGCACCAAGCAGCCCTGTTTTATGAGAGCCGAAACTTTATTCCAGAGATGAATCTCCGCTCTCCTTCCAATGCCTTTGCTCCCCTTCTGTGTCAAGCTATCTCTTCGGGTTACGGTAGAAGTGATCAATAGTGTAAAAAAAAAAAAAGGTTTTAGAAAAAATTGTACATTGCAGTTGCATTCCCAAGAATTGATTCTTTTTTTGTGAGCATGATAACTAGAGGGGACTTCATCAGGTGGTTGTTAACACAGTTAAGTGTAAGAAAGTGTTGAGACAGAGGATATTCATTGAGTATCACAAAACTACTCCCATGTGGACCAGAATCAGAACCACTTTATTTAAGTGATTATCAATATATTTCATATGATATGAGTATTTCACACATACAAAGGTTTTGTCTTGGTGTGTGCACATATGTACGACATGTAATATACTAAACAGACCAGACACAGACAGATTATTTACAGAATATTAAATTAAGGAAAGGATAAACAATAAGAATACAATGAATAGCATAAAGAACATCTGTACTGCACAAAAACATATTAGTAAATACAAGTGGTTTTATCAACACTTTGTACTATACATCAGCAGCTCTTAAATACATGATACATCAATAATACTCACAAACTTGATTTTACATATATTGAAAGTTATAAAGGCAGCAGTTATTTTGTTTTTTGTTGTGACAATTAGGCAAACAGTAGAAATACAAGAATGCATGCTTGCATGTATGGTGTTGTGGCAAAAGTTTGAAAACCTTTTTCACTGGGCTACCCTGCCTTTTTCTTTGCAGGAGCCCCCTGTGATGGCACCCCTGCAGACCTGTTGTAGTGACTCCATTTAAATGAGTGAGAGGGATGTGTTTTTTTTCACACAGGCTCAAGTCAGTCTGACTGCAGCTTTACAGCGCCCTGTTACTTTGAGAAAATTCTCGAATAAGAAATTTTAAATAAATGGATTTTTAGTTTTGGTAAGAAACTGGAAAACCACATTGGAAAATATCCTGTTTACTCAAGATAATTCAGTTTTCACCAGGAACAGTGCTTTCTACCAAAGAAATAGTCCCTTCGTCAGTGAGGTCCAGATACCACAGGGGTCAAGTGAACTGTGGTTTTAATTTTGCTCTTTACATGTCACACATTTTCCCTTTCCCCCTCAGCTCCCTTATGTGCATATTATAATATTCTCATTCTGTCCTCCCTACCTCCTCCTCTCACCCCTAATCTCAACATCTTTCTTCACTTCTGTCAAGGCCAGTGCTTCTGTCATTACCTCCATGTGGCGGTTTTCCTTTCTGCTCCTCTGCCCCACTCCCTGACCTCCACACTTACACACACATACACATTTGCAGTATACTTTGACATACATTTGACCCTTAATGTGCAGTATGTAAGATTCATGAGTCTTGTCTGTCCGGGGAACCACATGGGTGGAAATTGGCATCCTCCTCTTTTACTCTCCACATT
>BRZM01001877.1:12649-67587 GCA_033238685.1 Lates japonicus
GCAACATGTTTAACATGAATTCTCGTGGACTATGTCTGGATCTCTGGAAACAGTCTGATCTCTGGAAGACAATGTGTGCTGCTCAGTAAACCAGTGGATTCTGACATCTAATGTGCATCCAGTGGTGTTAAAATTTGACCTATGACCTGTGGTGGTATATTTCATTTATCCATTTTCTTCACAGACTACCCTTTGTAGCTGAACTGAAATTCATACACAAGACACTGTAGCCTGCAAGAGGAGTAATGCATACTGTATTATTTAAATATCAAACACGATCTGCACAAAAAGGCTTTTCATGGTGTCCTTGGCCCTATCTACTGAATGCTAACATAATGGACCTGAGTACAAACTACTTCCATTTTCTCTAAGCCTGTTTACTGGACATCTGGGATGAAAGAAAGGATGAGCGACTGAGAGAGGGAAAAAAAGAGAGATTGGGACTGGAGGAGAGAGAAGAAGGAGAGAAGGGAAAGAGAATAGGAGCGCAAGAGAGGTGAGGACACTGAGGAAAAGCGCGTGTTTATGTTGAGAGGAGAAGGATATTAGATACAATTATTCATGTGCTTACGCCAATCCACATCTCATGAGAGAAGGGTCCATTTGTACCAGCACAACATGGACTCAGATACAGAGAAAAAGAGAACAGAGGACAAGTCACATGGAAACAGGCTTACAGAAAATCATAACAAAAAGCACAGTCACTATACATTATGTAACTATACATGACACCTTAGGTATGATATTGTTGCTGAAATAAACTGCAATAAAAAGATAAAATCTACCATAGTACAAATCCGATGTGATCATATCATGGCTGTCTGAGCTGTGACCAGTGACATAATCTCTGCACTAACAGTATTTTTGAAGAACCAAAACAGGATCCAAAGTCTTCCAAAGAGATTTAAAATCACATTTTTTTTCAGCCTCCTGGCTAAAGGAAACCTACACTGTGCCTTTGCTATGCTTGATGTCTGTATGAGCAAACAATAAAAGCCTGCCTTATAGCACTGTACTGTCCATCAACATTTCATCTGAACTGCCAGATTGAAACAAAACAACGACTGAAGGATCCTAGAATCACCACAAGAAACATTACAGCCTGTGTTTCTTAGCTACTACTGTATTGTATGTGTATAACGATGTTTTGTGTCTTTAAAGGTTTTCTTGCTTTGTATCTGAGGCCTCTTCTGTTGATAAAATGTTCCAAGAGAAACTGATTATCTCTATAGACAGAAACACACATTCCCAGACTCCTCTCTCTTATCTTCTGTAGTATTACTTTTAAATGAGGTCCTATCAGATTATTCATCAACATTATTATTTAAAAGGTTAGGGTTACTCACCTTTAACACTGATCAACCACTACAGTGATCTCCTCATAATCTCAATACAGTCCAGAAACCCTTATATCCACGATGTTGTCCAACACAGTTGAGGGTTGGAATGTAGATTTGGTCGAATGATGATCGAGAGCGTACCGGCCCAGCTCACTCTTCAGAACGACTCCTGTACACGCCTCCATCACCGCTTGACAGTGCAAAGAATCTGCCTGTCAATCTCCTACACCACCTCCTCACCCTCACCATGAACAAGATGCCAAGATCTTAGTATTTCATTTGGGGCAACTCACTCCCCAATCCAAAGGAGGCAATCCAGCCATGGCTCTTGGACTGAGAGTACATCCACAAGTTCTGCTTTTTTCGCTTCCTCCACCAAGCACCAAACAGCGTTTCTTGCCCAAAACAGAGCTTTTCCGCAGCCTTGAAACTTTGATATGCCAGCTTGTATTTCAGGTTAAACAGAGTTTCCAAAAGTTATGATGTTAGCTGCACAGTGATGGTCAGGGGCTGCTAATAAATATAAGAAGATGGCCTTTTACTCACTTGTAACTATCTCGGACGTTTATTTTAAACACCAATATAGCTGATCAGGGTTGCTCTAATCGATTTGCCGATTTTATTGGGACAAATCAGGTAATATAAGGATCTTATCACCGCACTACAGCAGCTTTGGAATGACTGATGTTAATTACGTAGACTTAACCGCCACGGTTAAATATATTGTCAGTCAGTTGTCTGACAACAATAACTGAAAAATATGTAAATGAGAACAACTATATAGTCAATATAGCTGAACTGGAAGCACAAAACAGGTGACCTCTCAGAGAGCAGAGGAGACTGAATGGAGGGTAACGGCCGCGGTATCCAAATGAGTGTTAAGCCAGCTCCATCCAGCACAAACAGCACCAGTCCCAGTTGGACACTCTGTTCCTGGCTATTGTGGCAAAGTGTAAGACCACGCCAATGAAGTAATTGTTTACACCACACCACAGGTTTTTGGTGAGTTGACCCTTACATATGATGAAGTCATGGAAAGAAATGCTCAATCAGCCGTTAGATTATATTCTTCAGTTGTTGCTTCGAGCAGAAAAATTGCCAAACCAGTAAAAGCTGTATGAGTAGCAGAATTTTGACTCTGAAAGAGATGCTGGAGAAAGAGAACATGAGCGAGTTTGGTTGACAGATGGGAAAACTGAAACCGTGTTACCACCTAAAATAGAGGTGGAGAGATGGAGAGACAGAGACGGATGGGAACGGTTAACTTGGCGTTGAAGGGCAAATGCAGCAGGCAGTTGATCAATGGGAGATGACTCAACAAAGACCCTGGATCGCATGCAGCACATCAGTGTGTGTTTGTGTGCTTCTGTCGGTTTGGCAGGTTACTGACACGATGCTGTCCAGGTTCGTTATGAGCATGACAACTCTGCTCAGAACACAGCAGCATCCCATTGTGTATGAGATGTATTGTGTGCACTAAAGTGTGTGTGTGTGTGCTGCAGTATGTTTGGGTGTGTAATGCACCGGACGATCCAGTAGCCATTAATGAAGAGTTAGTAGCTTCTGGAGACACTGACTGGACTACAAATTCATGAGGGAAAAACACACACACACACACACATATATGCTATATTCCCTCTCACACACACATAGCATAAATGTACATTATGCACATAATAGTAGCACATGCTCACATGTGCACATGCACACACACGCACAGAGAAGGAAAGAATGCTCATGGTCCTTCCATTACAGCCAGTTGAATAATTCAGCACACCACGCTGGCTAAGGCCCTCTCTCTCTCTATATTTTTGTATTCATCTCTCTGCACTGTCACTCTCTTCTCCAGTTCCTCCTTTATGCCTCCTTCTTTAACACTCTTTGTTAGAGACAGGGATTACAACCTCGCCACGTATTAATGTCAAACACACAAAACTATTTTTGCCGTTCTAAATGCCATCAACAACCTGGTAGGAGTCCTCCCATTAAAATCTGGTGTACAATGTTTACATTTCTAGAAGCAGGCACACAGCATTTTAATCTCGGATTATATCACAGGGTGCGCCGCCCTGTCAAATGCTTCGAGATGAAACCAGTTGCTACTCCCTACCAGGTACAACAATGGCTATATTGTGTCGGTCATTGATGCCATTTCGATCATCGTTATGTTGACGCTGTCAGCAAGCATAGATCTAAGCAATACTGCTCCAACCCCTGCTTTTAGCCCTCTCTCAATGATGATTCATTTTAGTCTCATGTTCAAACCACAGCATAGACTAATTTTGACAGGCCTTACAGCAGCAAATATATAAATACCATACTGTCACTGTGGTCTGGGAATATGTATTTCTTATCCTTATTTGTAGACAGTTAATAAGAAAAAAAGGATTATATTTTAAAAATGTATATTTTGGTTAAACAGAGAACATCCAGAGACTCAGTTGTTATCTCGACTATGCATATAAAGAAAAAATATTACAAGACTGGATGTGGGCAGCACGGTAATGCAGTGGTTAGCACTGCCCACTGTTGCAAGAGGTTTCTGTCAAGCTTCCCAGTTCGCATAGTGGGAGTTTCCATGTTCTCCTCGGTGCCTGCGTGGGTTCTCTCCGTTTGGGCTTCCTCCCAGTCCAAAGATGCATTAGGGTTAATTATGACTTAAATTGTCTGTAGGTGTGAATAGTTGTTTTGTCTATATATGTTGGCTAACATCGCCATCATGGTATACCGCCAATGACAACGGGATAGGCAGCTGGGAGGCCCAGCGACCACAAGAACTTAACGATACGCAAAAAAGAATGTGTTGCATAGGTAATAGATGGATGGAAGACTGAATGCATTGACGACGCTAAGATTATTAAAACAAAATCAAAGTCAAAGATGTTACCAAGATAGAAGAAAAGGATCTTGTGGATTACATTAAATTGTCTGGTTGTGCTAATGGGGCGGTAGCAAAATTACCAATGCAGATTTATGCACTTTAATGGTGGTCATTCCATTGGTGTCATTAGGCTTTGGCAAGAAAACCCTTGAGCTTCATCACCGTCACGCTCAGCTGGAAACCTCAGACCTATCAACCACGCACTCATCCCAGAGTGGTGTGATTGATGCCAAGGTCTATTTTTTGAAATGTTCTTCGATGCCGACCCTGGTTCAGGGGCCGCGAATTGCATTTCGCAGCAGTGAGCGTAAAGGCCAGCTGTCGACTAAAATCCTAAATTGGAGAGATACAAGGAACTGTGATATCACTGGCATCGGATCTGTGTTTCTATTCGCTTTGACCACCTTCATCTCTATCTTTCCTCCCTCTCTTCTCTCCCTGTCTCTATATCTAGTGGCCCTGAAAGGTCGAACTTTACAGACTGTAATGGCCATGACTGGGCTGAAGTTTAATCAAGCGTGCCAGACTATTTCCCAAACTGAGATACACGCACACATACACAATACAGGTCCAGCTAAGCTATTTTCCTGGTGTTGACACTTTGTCATTTGTTACACAGACATCTCTTTTCCTTCAATTTGCCCGGCTGGACCACACAGAGTTTGTTTTGTTGTGTCTGCTAGCTAAATAGGAAAAAGGAGACAGGAAAGAGAAAAATAGCAAGAAAGGAGAGTGGGGAAAGATTTAAAGAGGTGAAGGGAGATAGAGAACCAGAGAATGATAAAATGTATGTTTAGCGTCGCCCCAGGATCTCATAAAGGCTTTTGTGATTATTACAGCCCAAGATGGCTGAATTTACAGCAAAACAGCTCCAACACTGCAACAATTTTTTGTTTTGTTTTTGTTTTGTTATATATTGAACAAACTGCACCAAATATAACTATTCTGAGTGAGCGCTAAGAAAATTCAATTATTCAAAAACTTTCTGTCTATCATATCATGTAATAAGTCTTGAATGAGACCAAAATGTCAGGAAATCATCGCAGCCCTACAACTTTTGTCTTTTCTTTAGTGCTTCCCACCTTTGGTCAAGAGGAGATACAAACAACCTCCATACACTAAATGCTGCAGTGGTTCAGTTAAGGTGACTTGGTCAACTGGATAAGCTTGTCAGAGTGATAAGTGATGAGTGATGCAGTACCTAGCCTGGACTACTCCTTTGTAATATGTAATCGGAAGCAACTGATTAAGCCAAGTTGCTTCAATAATGCTCTCCTTACGGAATTTGTGTCTTTTTTTGCAAAATTAAATGGATTACTGGCGGATAGATGGAGAGATGGAAAGAAGAAGAGAATTGGGCAGGGAAGTTATTGGAGAGCTGAGAGTCCTCTTGCTATTTTTAACCAAAAGATAAAGAGATGGTGAGGGAGAAAAAACAATGGTAATATGGGAGGAAAGGAGATAAAGTGGGATTAAGGAGGGAAAAGAAGGAAAGAGAGAGAGAGATGAGCAAGGCATGCATGGAGAGAGGGCTGAAAAAGGCAAGGGTGAGGGATGGAGAAAGAGGGATGGATGGAGCAGATGGTAAATGAGGGAGGATAGAATAGAGGACTGAGTGGCAGAAAGACACAGTCCATCATGCACCCTGTCTCGCTGTGAAAAGAGGAAGGACAAAGTTTAACCAGGATTTATCACCTGTGTCTAGTCACTGGAATAAGGGTTGGGACATAGGATCATTATGGAGGACACAAATAGACCTGTATGCACCTGAGCTGGGGTCAGTCCATTTCTTTTCTTACTCAGTTCAGAACATTCGACCAATGGATCCCAACCTGCTAAGACTGTAATAAATTGGGAGGCATGTTGAGATAAAATATCAACCAGTGTAAAATCATATGTCATGTGTTGTTGTAAAGGAATATTTGAAAGAATCATTATCCTTCTGTTGCTCAGCAAGGTGACTGTTTATTAAGTCTTTAGGTTCACCTTATCCCAAAAAGTCCACTATATTCACTTTTAAGTAGCTTCATTCAGACTTGCAAGTGCAAAGTGGTTGCTCATTCTGTTATTGTTAGTTGCTCTCATCAGAGATCTTGTTTTTGTAAAGTCTGACCCCAGATGGCCTGCATCACCATCTGTAAGACCACTTAACTATTTATGTTTTACTCACATCACTACTTTTTATCCTAAATGTCTCTATATTTTAAAGACTGACTTTGAAAAGAAGGAGGAAAACATCAGTAAGAATTGCACAACAATTAAAAACACATATCGAGAAAAGGTTTAGACTTATCAAAGTATTTTGTGTTTGTGTTTACTCTGTTGATAGCAAATCAATAAGAAGGCAAGGCACAGATTGCACAACAGGCCGCGAGAATGACAAGCCTTGACATGATGCTTTCTGGCAGGAATTTGGATGAAGACCTCACCAGACTCCCACAGTCGACTAACTCACATCAGATATGTAGAGGCAGCAAAAGAACATCCATGTTTATACCATCACTAACATTAGTGGGCAAATTCTAATAATGCTTCAGTTTCATTATTCATTATAGTACTTGGGCATGGTAAAATATTAACACAAACATCAGCTGGGTTAACGCACAATGAATAACGATTACAAATTTAAAATAACTAAACACAAAGTATTTGCTGCAATTTTGGCTTTTGCTTAGAATTAATCTGTTTTAATTCGGTCATTTCTAATATAATACTGTAGGTACACTGCAGGAATTCACAAATATATTGTTGTCAGTTTGACAGTGTATTCAAAGTTAAACCAAACTGTTGCAAATGTCTCAGATAACCAGTTCAGGGAAACATTTTGGATTTCTAAAAGTGACTGTGACTGAAGTGACTGAAAAAAAAAAAAAAACAGGTCTTGCTGGGCTCCTCACTCATATACAACTTTGAAGCAGGAGTTTTTAACCTTACCAACCCACTCTGTAATTTAAAAACCATTTCTGTCCACATCTAACAACTGAGCCGTATTTCTGCTCAGGATTTCAGGATTGTTGACATGAGGTTTAAACAAGTCCATGCAGTCATAATTTGTCCCATTATCCAAAGCAGAACTAAAAAGTAATTGGTCATTACAGTCCCAAAGCTATTTAAAGACACTTTGAGTATATGGCAGGATAGAAGATGTATCTCTGCACAACGGCAGCTTTGTATCTAAAATAAGTGAAAAATCTAATCATCACACAACCTAGATGAGCACTGAAGGCCTTATTCCCAGAGGATATTATTTTAAACTTCACATGGGACAGAAAACTCTACCACAAGGGACGGTGCAAGCAATGACAATCAAAACTGGAATGCAGCCACAAATTAGCTCCTAATATGTGAACAGAAAGCTACTTTTCTATAAAGTTTAAGGAGTCACAGACATAATTTGAATGACAGCACTGCAACGTAATACCCGCTGCAGGAACACAAGTCACTTCTTAATTAGGGTTTTGCATATTCTTGCATAAACACATCACTTTATGCATTTTAGCATACAAAATAGGTGACTAATATTTTTTTTATTTTTTAACTATTTTCCCCACCACTTTTTCTGGTGAGACCTCATACTGTTCATGCTGGGATTAATGTTGCTATAAGCATAAACTGCGTGCATCCAAAGTTGTGCCTAACTGTTGAAAAATATTATATTTATGCATATGTACCACAACCGTTAATGTGTTATACATTTATTATAGGTGCCTGTAATTTTTATGAACTTACCAGCCTGCTAACTCAGTAGCTAGGAATGTGTTTTATTATCTGATACAATCATGAAGGATAACAAGATGTAAATATCTCGTTTTACATCACTATCCAGTTAAAGCTGATAATATACAGGATGTTCTAGAGGGAAATCATGAATGTATATTACAAGCAATGTGTCGATAATTATACTTATGTTTTTTCGTCAAAACTGTGTGTGGGAACTATTTTAAAACCCAACAATAATCATACATAATTAGTTTGTTGCACCTAGATTGTGTAGTACATTTGCATAAAATTGAAAACATTCCTCAGCTTTCACTTGCAGTCCCCTGTTGCTTTTATGCTCGTTGTAAATATACTGAAAAGCTGGTACCAAACACAGTAAGCAACTCAGTTTCTGCAGTGAATTTCCTTTCTTGGAGACAGAGAGAAATGAGACCTGGTCGAGCGGGCACCACAGCAAAGAGTGAATGGCAATTTCAGTTGGATGAGTAACTAGGAACTAAAGAGTGAAAGCCATTGACAGTGGGTTCAGTATGTTAAGGAGTGTACATCAGACTCATTATCGCTATGGTGATTCACAACAGATGGCTCAGGAGAAAGGGAAAAGAGAAAGAGAGGGAGGAGTGAGCCGGCGTATAGCTAAGAAGCGAAGAGGAAATATGGAAGTTAAACAGACAGAGAGAGAGGAAGAGAAAGCCAGAGGTAAATGAGTGTGACTAGAGAGAGCAAGTGTTTGAGAGAAAGAGGATGCTGAGACTGTAGAGAGTGTATGTTGCTCTGTGGAGGGTTTCTGATTGTAATGAGGCAATACAAGGTTACAGGTTCTACCTTAGGGAAGGGTTGCACATCAGGGCCCCATTGCTGTACAACATGGATAAAGTCAGCAAGGTTAAAGTTCCTGTGTCTGACTTTAACTGCATCAAGCTCAGTTTTCATTATGTCTCATTATTTTACTCTATTTGCAGCCACGACTGCATGTATAGAGTAAGGCAGCAAATTGCCACATCATATTCTGAGTGAGGTCTTATTCCACAAGATGTTTAAGGCTGAACTTTGATACCCTGTGTTTGAATATCCTTGTTGGGAACCACCACGCCCGCTTTGAGCAATCGCTTTTCTAATGTATGAAATGATGATGATGATGAAAATTATGATCCCAACAGTAATCTGCATTTTCATGAAACAGCATCATTTCTGTTTAAAGTAAAAATGTGTCTTAGTGTAAAACTCTAAACCCTTATCTTTACATTCTATAAGGACATTTCACCGATTTTTTACACATTGTTGAGTTTATTTGTGAAATTTAATTTGGGTTTCATTTCATCCATAAACTGCTTAATAACTATATGAAGTACACTGTAAAATGCAGCAATCAGTGCTGCGTTTAAGATGCCTAGGATGCCAAAATGAGTCTCATACAGGATTTTAAGTTTATGAACGGAAATCCCTAGAAAATAAACCCAGCCTTGGAGCCTGTGTCTCATGCTTGTATTTTCTCCCACTGTCTTTTTTTTTCTCCTGACTTGGCCTGGTAACCTCCAATCAATCTTGGATTTTTTTCAGACAGCCTTTCTACGTGAAATTACAGACTCAGGGCAGACTGAGAGAGTGTAATTTTCACAAATGAGACAGCCACAGCTGCACATCCCTGGCCTGATTTCCCTTCTGCACAGGTGAACTAAATTTTGACCGAGGTTATGACCGGTGACGGGTAATCATACATCACTTGCGGATATGGACGGTTTTCAGGGAGGCTTGAAACGGGGTCATCAGGTCACTGAGAGAGGTTTAATGAATGCCAAATTATTCCTTTTCACTGCTTGCCCACAGGGAGGCAAATGTGCCCCCAAGTTAATAAAAGACGTACACAACACAATAATTGGTGAATGATAACTGGTGTCTGTTCTCATTGTCCTCATTGCTTCTTGTCTGTGGGTGCAAACCTGGTGAATACTGCTGTGTTCCTGTTGTGTTTCCAGTTAGGAAGGCTTGTTTGCATCTGCTCATGGTTCTGGTTAGAAAAAAGTCCCATGAGTTAGACAAGGCAGGTACAATGGCTGTATTGCATTATGAAGAAACAAAATTCTCAAAGGTCGACATCAGAGTAAGAGACAGAATGATACGTAAATCATCTGATGTAATCTTTAACGGCTGCACATAACAACACATGTATGGCTCATAATGGAAAAAAATAACTCTTGCAGTGTTTTAATTTCTCATGCAAAAACCCAGGAAACCATCTGTATTATAATTGGTTAGTTGTTGATAATAGAAGCTAGCATTGCATTTGAGAATCAGCCGCCAGTAGGCTGGTCCATCATCTCCATCCTCTCATGTTTCTCATAATGTCCGACAAGGTGAGCTCATAAGAGGACACAAAGTCACTTCAAGCTGTTTGCAAAAGGAGATTTGAAACAATGACATCAAGTACCTGTCATGGCATGATGAGTATGCAATATTATTTCAGTTATTACAATTTCAAGATTCTGTAATACATGTCTGTGTGTGTGTGTGTGTGTGTGTGTGTGTGTGTGTGTGTGTGTATGTTGCAGTAGTCTAAAGTAGACCTTAATTATGCAGTGAGGTCCAGTGAGGTCTTATTTAATCTTTTATTATTATGAAATATAGTAATGCTTTCTCCATGTAGGGGCCATAGAATAGATGGCTTTTCACTTCTCGTCCAGGTTACAATGAAGGTCGATGTAAAATAATAGTTCTATACTGCTTAAATCATCATGAGTGAGAGCTTCACAAAAAGAGGTGAGAAAGAGCTGAAATATGTTGAGATTTTATCGTTCAATTTCTTAAACTGACACTGATAACCCTAATAAATACTACAGATACATATGTTGACTCTTTGCTATTTAGTTCCAAGGGAGGCGAGACAACTACTAAAAGGAGTAGCCGACTGAGGCTGCATGTGTGTGGGGCCTAGATTTTCAAAGCACAGTTCACTGGCAGCTGCTTCATGATAAATTAGAAATTATTAATTCACTGGTAATGTTAGATTTATCACTGTAAACCGGCCACACTCAATCTAATGAGAATTAATTGAGAATTATTTTTTTGTTTTTGTTTGCTTGTTTTTTACAAAACACACTACAGATTTTGTTTATATCCCAAATTGATTATGAATGAAAGGAGGACTCCAGGGCTGGTTGAGCTGGCGGATTCTTGATCCAATACAAGGATTTGCTTGACACGTAATATGATGTCTGTGGGATGGAAGGAATGAAACATTGCCCGCTTAGCTCAGCATATTTCATTATTCACTTTATTTCATCATTTTATGTTTTAGCAGATTTCAGCAGTAGCAGCAGAATAATCATTTTTCTTAAAATAGACCCATAAAATGCTTCCCTTGTTTCCAGTCTCAGTCAGTGGTAGTCCTGTGGCACAGTATATATTTCGTATTTATTTTGAGTGTTTTTTTCCGAGTCATTTGTACTGTTTAAAGCACCCATCTAGAAACTTATTTGTCATATAAACGATTCAGCATATTTATAGGTTTATTTTCTTGGAGGATAATGTTGATGTAATGTAAGCAACATTTATAATCCAGCATAATTCCACCAGGAGGTATAAGTCATTTACATATAAATGCAAACAAATCAATCCTCAAAAGAGAGATACAGCATAACTAAATTCACTTGATGTAGTTTCCCATCATCTGAGGCTGACATAGATCTTTATAACTCTAAACTCAGACATCATTCAATTCCAACTAATTTATTTATATAGCGACATATCACAACAACAGTCATCTCAAGGCACTTTTCATATAGAGTGTTCTTAGACCATACTTTAAAATAGGCTGGCAGAGAGACCCAACAAATCCCACCATGAGCAAGAATAGGCGACAGTGGCAAGGAAAAACTTCCCTTTTAAGAGCCAGAAACCTTCGAGCAGAACCGGACTCAGGGTGGGCGTCATCTGCCTCAACGGTTGGGTTAAGAAGGAGAGAGGGGAGGGGAGGGGGAGAGAATAGCTTAAAGAAGAACATAGTATGCTCTATGGTAAGTAGTGTCAGACAACTGTTATGAACAGATGCTTTTGGGAGACATAAATGAGGTAATTTATATTGGTCCTAATGGTGGCCTTGATCACATGTTGAAGGTCTGCATTTGTTCCTAAGTCTTAAAACAAGTGAAAAAACTTGATTAGTCATTGTATGAAAATGTCCTGCCCTTTGAGAAAGAAAATTAAATCCAATCCCATAAGTAGCAGGTTAAAAAGCCAGAAATGGAACAACAGGTATGTGATCCCTTTCAGCTGAAGAGATGTTGCGCAGTGCTGTGTTAATGTAGATGATATATGGTTAATTATTAAGGCTAGCCATCTTTTTCCTTGGTACATTTGAAGAGGCAAAGTTTTCATCATCCGCCATGTGCTCTATTGATCGGTCAGCTCACCCCTGTTGAGATAACAATGTCCATATTAGAAACCGGCCCTGAAACCACAGTCCAATTCCAATTCTGACAATGGATTAGCTCTACCGCACATCTAGGACAGGAAAAACAAACATTACAAGACTATGGATGCACTGACCTTTTTAAAATCTATTTAGACTTACTGCCTGTTGCCTGCTTAGCAGTTTTATATTTCATCTTGTCAGTGGGGCTTTGTGAGACATTTCATTGAAAAGTCTTGATATTTGGTGTCAGTAGTTAATCGTTGCACAGCATGCAAAAGCTTCTAAGCACACGGTTAGCAAAGCGCCACAGGAGAGAGGTAATTAGATGATCAGGCACCGCGAGAACAGTAGAACAGGTGCCAGCGTGTCCCGGCACAGATGTAAGCAGTTAATGACATTCAGGTATCAACAGTCGCAGATGCAGTAATTATGTTGAGTGCAATCCACAGCTTCAACTGTGGAAACACCTAGTACGTTCGGAGGCTTAAGATTACTTTTACAATGCTGAGACAATGACCAATTGCCACATAGAAAGATGATAGTTACAGCATCCATACATATGGAGACGTCTGACTGAAAAACATAACAAATGCATTTCTCCTTTAGAGCAGGGCACAGTCGGGCTACAGTATTTAACAACAATATCTCAGATATTTTAAAGAAAAGGGTCAAACCTTTGTCAGGAAATGCTACCACAAAGAAAAAGGAGAAAAACTGAAGTTAAAGTCAACTGACCCTGTCTGTATGGTGGCATGATGAGTCAAAATTGTATTATCCACTTACTGGTTAATATAATTTGTGTACAAAAATGTGTCTTGTGAACTGCACTGTGTGTTAAACTAAAATATGTAAAACACATATTTTATTCAATTTTGTGGTCACGTTTCTTTTGAACTGTCAAATCAGTAATGTTAAAACAGACGAAGCTGTTTGTCACATTGTTGTCGTGTGGAATGGTATGGAAACCAAATTGTCCTTATTAAGTCATTTACCTCAACATGACTGAAGCTTCCCCAGTGAACTAGCTCTACTGTAAAACCTCATGATCACAACTAGTGGTTTAGACTGAGCCAAAATAGCGATCACATCACTTTCACTTGTATGACAGAGACATAAATATTGTGTTTTAACAAGATGCTGGAATCTTCCATTTAAGAGTTAAGGAACTTTAATGTATTCAGCCTGCAACACCGCCTGCTTTTAAATCAAGGTTCATGTTTGTTGACAATTTTAGGTGTCACTTTTTACTGAGCTGATTGACACCACCTGTCACCGGGCTAACCCAAGTTTTACCTTATGAAATAATCAGTCAGATCCAGCCTTATCGGGTTTATAGCTATTAAGCACTGAAAAACATTGGCTGATTAGCGATGAACAGCAATGCAAGCTGAAAGCTTATAAAACATCTCATAGCTCCAGACGAGGTGGCCAGCCTAATATCCCTTCTGCAGCAGAATATAATTTTGGGACTTCAGTTGGATGCTGGATTTACATCATTGGAAAACAGCTGAAGGTTACAGTTTAAATCTTCCAATCTCCCCTGCCTGACAAATCACTGATATCAGCTGGACTTGGTGGGGGTGGGTGGGACAGACATCAATGCATGTCAAAAATGTAATGCATCAGAGTTGAACTCGCTCTTGCACAGACATCCAACAATCCACCATTAGGCTGCCAAAAGATGACTTTTCCTGTACTATCATTGTAATCATCATCCGTAGTCACACGGCAGAGTTTTAAATGACGCTGTTACAGAGGACGCCTGCTGTTTAACTGAAAACAAGACCGAAAACTTTTGTAGGTTTCCAAAGTAGCTATTTTATTCTCATATGGTCCACATGTCGGTGGCTGCCATGTTCAGACCAGCTTAATTCCATATAAAAGAAGAGAAGTAATTGTAATCATTCACATGTATGGAAGCACAAGATAATAACATCATATCATCATCAGACATCAAATAATTAAGGTCACTGATATATACGCTTTTCTACAAACTTGCATATGGTCAGCAGCTACAATGCTAGTATCATTGTTCACATGCTTGTTTGCATACTTTGTGTTCATCTGGAGGATCAGCAAGCATAAAAGTACAAATCTCTTCTTTCTCCTCTATCTTCTTTAGAACTCCACTTCTGACAGAAACCATGGCAACACTCTCGCTAAGGAGGTTACGTTATTTTTGAGATCAGCAGAGAAAATGGCAGTAGTGACACTTGTAGATGCTAGTCACATGGATGCTTCTCTATGATGGGACATCAGTGGCTTAAAGAGCCAACAAACCAATGAAAAACATTAGACAGCAGTGACAGACAAAACAGATTGGAGGAAGCTGAAAATGAATAAACATTTTAGAGTATGTTACCAAATTATTTATTTTAGCACTGTGAGGACAATGAGTGCAGTACAGTCAAACATACTATTGGTTGTTTTTAAGGACAGAAAAGGACCATAAGGCATAAGTAAAAAACAACAACAACAAAAAACACTTCACTGTTTAAAATTGATTTACTGCTAATACATGGCTCTCTATTCTTTCTTGTTTATGCTTTGATTGATTGGAGTTTAGCTTGTATAAGGTGGGTGAAATTCGATTGCTCGTGAGCTTTGAGTAGGTAGCTGGACAGTATGCAACAATCAAACAAATGTTAATTGCACATTTAGGCTGCTGAACATCTACTAACGGATTATAACTGTAAACACTCCAGCAAAGTGGCCATTATGAAAGAGAGACAAAGAAAAGTCACACAAATCCGCAAGCTGCTGCTCAGTGATTATAACAGAGCCAGTTAGCCAGCCGGGACTGACTCCAGAGAGCTAATTTCATCTGACAACACACACACATACACATACACATACATACGTTATTGCAGAAAGTGAGGGCTGTCTGTTTCAGTCTGTCCTCCTCCTCCTCCCTCCTCCTCCTCCACAGCCACCGGTTCTTTGTGTCATATTTCTGTGTTTCCGATGTGAACAGACAGCCTGGTAGCAAACAGTGGCTTGGCCTAAACATACCTGCTCTTGCTACCGGCTATTTAACATGACAGCGGGCCACGAGGAACAAAAGGTCTGTGTATGCATGCGTTTGTTTGTGTGTGTGTGTGTGTGTGTGTGTGCCTGAAATGCTACAAATAGAAGTTTCTGCCTCCAAGAGGAAGTGTGTGAGATGAGAGCACAAGAAAAATGAGTGTGAAAAGAGTATATGTTTCTGAGAGGATGGTGAGGTGTGTGTGGACTGGTTGTCAGATAGTTGTAACCATCTTGAGGCAATTTACATTCAACCAGCTCTTTGTATTGCACATATCATTAAAGTCTCTGTGTGTGTCTGAGGTCTTCAAAGGAGCTTGATTTTCCAGTTAATGACTGTTCACTTCAAAGCCACACACTCACACACAGACACACACACTGACTTACATGTCCCCATCTGTGTTACATCTCTTGTGCCTCTAAAAACCACCACTCGCAAATCCGCTGAACTCTCCAGCTCCAGCTCTCCAGCTGTATGTGTTTGTGTTTATATGTGCCTTTATGCATGTGTGGGCGAAGGACTTGGTGCATGTTTGTGTGTCTGTGTGTGTGTGTGTCTGTGACAAAGACAGAGCGAGAGTCAGAGCAAGACAGCTGCAGATGTTGCAGGACTGCTGAATCCACAATCCAAGCACACAAATACAGACACACATACACACACACTATACAAGGAGAATGATTAGTCATTCGAAGGGATAAAACAGATGTATGGGTGTGTGCGGCTGGTGTGTGTGCCTGCGTTTGTGTTTGTTTGCGAGATTAGTCTGAGCTTCTTTCCGAAGTTTAAACTGTAAATAGACTGATAAATAAAAATACTGACTGCTAAATATGGGCTTTAATTTATGTGGGCACAAAATTCTGTCCTAATGTGGAAAAAAGAGAAGAGAGGAGAGGAGGAAAGGAAAAAGGAGAGATGAGAGATGTCTTTGCCACTTCTTTTTCTTTTTCCTTTTTCAATTCCTTCTGGTTTCACCGTGGCCCCAGGGTGCTTGCCTTCTCTCTCTAACACACACACACACAAACACACTCACTCTTTAAAATGCACACATACTGACACTGGCGCTTCCTCTCTTCGCTGTTGCGGTATGAATTATTAACTAATTGTCCTGGTTATATGAGTGGCATGTGATGCAGCATGTGTCCAGCTTATTGTCAGGCTAATGTTACTGCTTCAAAGCAGTCTTGAAATTCAATAATGAGCTCATGCTCCCCTTGTAGCCTCCCAGTTTGGTAATATCAATCCTCCAACTATTAAAACAGATGCTTTCATGTACACAAACACATCGGTTTTCTGTTCGTAAATGATGGTTGTATACATTAGTTTGGGGGTGGGGTGTGTGTGTGTGTGTTCATATTACTGGAAGTGATTCATGCAGTGGTTCCTGCTAGGGCTGCAACTAGCAACTAGTACTCGATTAAATAATGTAAAATTACCCACAAACCAAGGTGACGGCCAAACTAGTAACAGGTGAGTGGAAACTGGAAACTGGAATTTTAAAATCATGGCACGATAACACTCTAGGTAAGGCAAAATACCTGTAGAAACAGCATCAGTGAAGGCTATAAATTTATTAATGTTTATTCATAAAATAAAAATGATCAGACGTGTATTTAATCTGAATCATGAATGAATCATAAAAACAACACTGTCTGCTTTTCTTCAATAGCCAAAAGGCTTTTCTTTTCCAAATGCATCTTGGCTCATTCGGGAAAACGTCTATCCAAATATTTTTCTCGCCCAGCTGCTCAGTCCCAGTTTTTAATATTCCTATAATATACAGTCAGTATAGAGGTACTTACTGCACCTGGAGTATTACACAAAAATAATTTTGTATATTCATATCCTCCATCCTTCATCATCCTCCATCTTCCCCATTATGAGGAGCTAAGGCACAAGGAGGAGACATGAGTGTGGCAAGTGGGAGTATCCTCTGCCTCTCCAGCCTTGCTGATCATCCTTGGTTGGGATCTCAGTGTATCTGAGCCTCTGCTTTTCAAAAGCCTCATCAGCTGCATCTTCCAGTGGCAGAGTGAAGTTAAGTATATACAGCAGACTGCCAAATTTTGGACCAAATGCCAGGTCAGGTCTTAGGCCAGTGCTGACGAGCCCTGGCAAGACTCAAACACTTTTGGCCGAGGTTGGCATGTATTTTTCCATTGGCCAGCCTCATATAGCTGACCTAACTCATGTCTAGTCTATAATAATCGTTTCTGGCTCCCTGTTTATCTGTAAAGTCAATCTGAGGCAATTTGTTTTAGACTGAAACAAAGTATCAGTAGAGTAAACTAGAGAACAATCCCTAAGATTATTGAAACCTGCTAAGACTTAACACACCACACATCATTTCAACACAATTTCCACCAATATACAGAGATTTGTTTTTAGTATTCACAGTCAGAAGTGCATTCTAAAATGGCAAAACATTGAACTTCAGTTCCGTAATAACACAAAGTATCACATGTGAAAACAGATAAGCTTGTCTATCAAAAACATTTGTATCTTACTAGTCTATGTTTTCAGCGACACACAGAGATGGCAAAGAAACAGAGGGTAAATGCCAGATTTGGAGACAAAAGGTCAGTGGGGAAAATGTGGGTTAGAAGGACTGTAAATTTTGCAGAGAGAGCTAGAGGAGAGTAAACTCTCTAAGACTGAGGTAGTTTTTGAGGTGACTCTGCCAAAGCTCATCACACTATTTCTTTATTGGCTCACAGTTTTTCAGACATTTTTTTTTTCTAACTTCCCAGATTCCAGTTGTATAAATTAAATAAAATAATCTTAACGAGAATGACAGGCAATGACTGGATCAGAAGATTAGAATCATTAAACACTGCACACTGTATGATTTTTATCTCTCAACTGTCCTCCCATTAAGTGATGACATGTCTGAATGTTCAAGAGAAATCAAGCCTCCATTGAGACACTAATTGAGGTTTAGGCTGATAGCAGCGTGTCATTGTTGAGCCATTAAATAATTTAATCTGGCTTTAAAATTACTTTTCCTGCTCTGTACTTTCCAAATGTATCCCCCGGCAATGCTAGGAACAAAAACAAAAATGCTTTAACATGAATGCTTGCTCTCATTTTGCTAAACACAGTTTTCTGTGGGTGCTTCTTTGTTTCCAGAGCCTTACACCTACACTTTTTCCTATAGTTTCTCCCCATTTAGGGGCTCATATATCCCACTTTGTGTTAAATCATCTTATCTTGTCTTCACAAACATTTTCAGCAGACCACTTTGGCAGAAGTTATGGAAAAACCAGGTTTCTATCCTTGAATACAATGTCCCTTGACAGCCCAATTGATTATTCCTATTAGTCGATTATATGTTTGCATTAAAAAACACACACACACACACACACACACACACACACACACATTAGCACATTCTGCTTTTCCTCTCTAACTTCTCTGTTCTTTCCATATCTCTCCTCAGTCTGCTGACTTTTCTAGCACACCAGAGAGACCACGTCTCTGTTCCCACCACTAGCCCCTTTCTAAAATTTATTCAGACTTTTTTTTTTTTTTTTCCTTTTTTGCTTCTCATTCACCAAATCCCCACACTGTATGGGTATTAAAATATGTGTGGCGAGAGGGAGAGGAGAGAGCAAGGGAGAGAGGGGTGAGTGAAAGAAGGAAGGGGAATAACACGAGAATGTGTGCATGCTTATGAGTGAGTGTGTGTGTGTGTGTGTGTGTGTGTGTGTGTGCGCAAGAGACAAGGAGGATGGGCACAGAGAGGAAGTGCTAGGCTGAGGAGAGAGAGAGGAAAGGCTGAGACATGTGCTGAGAGGGATGTCCATGAGGAGGAAGGAGGAGGAGAGCAGAGTCCTCCCTCGCTAGCTTGTTAATCTCCCCGGACTTGACATTTGAAAACCTCCACACCTCTCTCCTCCTCCTCACCCCTTATCCCTCCCTACCTCCTCACCCCACCCCAACTCCCAGCCCACTGATGTGTGTAAATCCAGCGCTACCACTGAATAGACTAAACTTCTCCTTGGCTCTAAATCCCTTCTGAAACCTGGTAGGACAACTATTTCTCAGTGGTAAAACTCACCTTGAACAAATGACACTGGCTCTACATAGAGGCTATAATACTGTAACAGGGCAAATTATTGGCTATGTACCTTGGACAGAGTAGTGTTACCTTCTGCCCCAAACTTTGTGGAATATATCTCATATTGTGATTCTCTGCAGGTAATTTCTCGGTGTGGCTGGCTTATGAAGCCAGGAAAGAGTCAGGGTGAGGTTTGAGTGGGGACGGGAATGTTTTGTATCTAACTTGCTGAAGATCAGAGGTTTCATTCACCACAAACCAATAATTAACTAAAATTTGTTCACTTACACCATCTTGACCTGTGCTGACTCTTCCACTTAGCTGAGCTGTACTGTTGTTGTCATTTTGTTTGTTTGTTTTGTTCATACACTCACATACCACACTTGAGACAACATACATGTTGCAGGTTATCACAGCTGCCGTTCATCAGAGAGGTGTCTTAAAGTTAACGCACAGTTTGGCTGTGAACAGGGATGACTGTTGTCTACATTTAGTAACAGAAAAATTCAGGTACTGAATATTAAATTTAAGTTTGGAAAAGATTATTCAGATGTCCTCATGCTTCTTGTACTAACAGAAGCATCGAAAGACATCTAAAGTGACATCGCCTGCGTCGTACAAAACGTACAAAGTTTATGAGATATCATGTTTTATATTATGTATTTTATTTTGTTAATTTATCTACATTTGGTATCTTGCCAGTATACTTATTTCCTGCTGTCAGTTCAGTAAAACTATTAATTCACACTTAGTCTCAACATCTGATTAATAACTAAAACACATATGACTGTGAAGAAGAGAGGGGTCACTGCGCTCTCTCTTGAGCCAACGTTTATAAACGTTTATAAATGCACCATTGAAATTCACTGTAATGTGCCACTTGAATGAGGTTTTAAACAGCCAAAATCCTAATGACACTTATTCCATCTTCATTCATTTTTCCCTTTTAACTATTTGTCTGTGTCTGATGCATAATCTGATCTTTGCAACTGCAAACAAATTATATTTAACAGAATTTTACTTTTACACCAAACTTTCACTTCATGGGTGTTGGTGACAGTTTTCTGAAATGTTGACTGTGTAATGTGGGGTTGTCATTTGTTGTCAATGTGCAGCAAAAAACATTTTTATCATTGCTGCCTAAAGTTCCTTAATACTTAAGGTTTGGAAAGGACTTAAATTCTTTAAAAAATGTGACACAGGGATTGTGGCTGAGTATTGATATGTGATCTTCATAATTTGCAGTTATACTGACACCAATCAGGTTACTGGTGTGATCCAAAACAGGCTTTAAAAGAAAGTGCAATTGACACAGCATTTTTTCGTGTCAACATTTAGGTGCCTATATGAACACCAAAGCAGGTTTTCCGTGCTGTGAGTTTTCCTCCTATGCATAATGTCCATTACGAGTTTCATTCTAAATGTGATTTGAGTGAAAGTGGTAGAGGACAACATCTACAGTCTATGTTCAAAACTATGTTCTAAACTTCATCTGAAGTTAATGTGAAGCTTCAGCAGTCTGTGTTATTCAGATGAAGTGGCTAACTTCCAAACTTACTGCAAGCAAAATGTGTTTCAGTCTTTACATGGGCACATGACTTAAAAATTGTGAAACTATCCTTTAAGATTTTGTTATACAATTTTTGTTCATTTGGCTTGGTCTCAAGATAATAAAACATTTTGATGTCTATGTGGAAGACAATATTGGTTTTCTGTGCCAATACAAATACAATACCGGTATACAAAATTGAGAATGTGAACTTTGTGCAGAACTCTGCCAACATGTAATGCATTTTCAAGATACACCATAAGTCATCTACGCAGGAAAATGTATGAAGGGCTTGTATGTGAATAGAATTTAAAGAATCGCTGATCAGAATTCTGCGGTGGATTCAATCAGCTCAAAGCTGTAATGTGTTATAAGAAGTGGCAGTGGGACTAAATTTATTCCATAGGATGTATCTGCAGCAAGAGTGTGTGCCTATGTGTGTGTGTTCGCGTGTGTGTATTTCACTATTTGACCTTCAACTTGCAATGACCTGGTTACATAAGCACCACAATGATGACCACAGACTTAGGATGCATAGATTGAATGTACAGTACACAGTGATTGCAGTCAGATGACCATGCACACACAAACACACACACACGCAGCATACAGAACTGTCAGAAACAAGGCCAGATACACCAGGTGAAGGACCCTGGATTTAACTCTGTTACTGAGGAGTCAATCATATCATTTTGGATTTCATGACAGAAATAAAACTGAAATAAAATGACAGTAATACTATCCACACTGCTGATACTGGGACTTCTGAGTTTCACAGAATAAAGTATCATAACTGATTATTAAAAATGTGTTTTTAGTTCAGCATTCCTCAATTTTATCCTGACATACACTTTTTTAATGTGCTTAATAAAGAGCCAATATGCATGCTAATAAGCAACTAGTTAATGGTGAATAAGTGTAGCCTAATATAAAGTGTTACCAACACTATTAGTACTATATAAAATTCAGTACCAAAAATCTAAAACAAATAATGCTGATTTGCACTTAGTATGTGTCTCAAACAAAGGAGTTTATCTAAGCCAGCTGGATGTCAGCTGTCAGTCACTCAGATAACTAGCCTTACAATGAACACACACACATACAGGACCACCCAGGGGCAAATCTGTCAGGAGTGTGTGTGTGTGTGTGTGTGTGGTGTGTGTGTGTGTAAGAGAGAGAGAGGCCAGTTGTTTTCCGTCCAGCTCAAGTCACTGGCCCTCACCCCGAGCCATCTATCACTACATGGTGAAAGACAGAAATAAAGCTAAACAGAAAGAAGAGAGAGAGAGAGAGAGAGAGCGAGAGGGAGAGAGTTGAGGGCTACTAAATGGCTGGACAGGAGGGAGACAGTAAAGACAATAAAAAAAAGAGGGAGTGTGGGGCAGAGGAGAGAGAAAGTAGGAGGGAGACACACAGCCGACCGGTGAGGGTGAAGTTATTCAGTGAAAGGAAACAGAAAACAGGGGACTGAGGCAGACAGAAAACTATTTGTTTACATCATTCCTCCTCATTTTAGGACATGTATTACTTTCTTGGATCACAGTTAGTAGCTGTGCACCAGAAATGTTTGTTTCCTAATGAAGAGGTCAAATATCAAGATTCCTTCCAAGGTCAGGGTGTAAAGCTTGTCTTATTTGTGTACCATGTTTCAGCTGGTGTCAACAAGAACAAAATGCGATGTTATAAATGAGCAAACACTAACTGTCCACAACAGAAGTGACAGTGTATTATATTTTATTTTCTTCAAAGTTGTTAAAATTATAAACCAATTCCTACGGATGACAACAGCTTAGCTGCAGTTTTCTATTGTGCCAGTTCTCCTGTGTGTAGAGGCTGTGGAACTGTGGAACCAAAGCACAAAACCAAGAATTTGAATTCAGAGCAAGACAGAGACAGACAGCTGGATGACCCTTATCTGACTGCGTAGATGGTCTCAGATTGGCGTACGCCTGGCTGGCAAATAATCTGATCTCAGCTCAACACAGATCAGATCTCAGCACAGTACAAATCAGCACAGCCCAAGGTGGCCCATGTTCTCAAAGTGGACTCATGCAGCTTTTAGGTTAAGGAAGACTTCATGAAAGACAATATTTTTCCATGCTTTCTATTTTGTTGTTGTACCTCCGCCAGCTTGTTTGTACACCCTACCATATAATGAACATGTTTGGTCAGGACGATTCTGTAAAATCAGGACAATTACTCCTAGTTGCTACCAGTGGTTATCTAACAAGACAAGATATCAACACACCCAACTTTATTTAATGCTTAGAGGAAAAAATTGTTCCATATGATTACTTCTTTGTGAGATTCAAAGTTGACATGCTGCTGTCCATTTTCACTGACATAATCTGTTAAACTTTGCATTTGCATTCATTTAAAATATGGTAGCTGCTGTTGTTTTGTCTCTGCCATGTTTTCACCTTGCTATGATTTTTAGTCCTGCAAACACGCAGTTCTCTGGTGATTAGAGGTCATTGACACACAGCTCTATGGACACCATCATATAACAAACATTTTGTTTCATTATATATTTGTAATTAACAAAATATACCCAAAAGGTCAACTGAATTTTTATATTTGAATGACTGGGCCTTTGGCAAAGTGTAACTTCACTGAGGCATTTCCTTCACCCATCTGTTATTAGTGATACTGTGAACCAGACAAGCGTGATTTGAGTAACACGTGTAAAAGTGCTTACTGAAGAGAAGCATAAAGCTTATCACACAAACGCTGACTTCAGGTAAAACTGAGATATAAACATAATGTTTTCACTACCTCTCTCACCTCAAGAGGCTTGAAAACAATATCAACTTCTGATTCAATTTTTCCAATTGACACCCATGCAATTCTGGCATTTTACCTTTGGCAGTGGCTGTCTGACATTTTCTCACAGTCACTGGGATGAATGCTAATCATTTCTACACAGCGCTGGAATATTCTGTGTCTTACAGAAATTATCAACACGAAGATGAATTTTAATGGAGAGTGAATAAAACCGCTGATTCATTCCTGCAACTCGTGTTTTTCTCTTTTCATATGTAACAAAGCATTCTTGAGTTTCGAGCCTTTTGTACAGACAAGGGTTCTAAGGATTTTACATTGGCCTGTCATCTGATCAGTGGTGTGTAGCAGGCTCATGTACCCAACTCCGACATTTTTATTTATGTACTCATTTGTGTGTATGTGTGTCAGAGAGATAGAGAGAGAGAGAGAAAGAGTTGGCTTATGAGGATCTACATGGCAGCTTCATAACTCAACCAATTCCACAGTGGGTGGTTGTGTTATGCTATTGTGTTGCAAACATGACAAATCGCTAACTCACTGCTCGCTAATTGTCCCCTGAGCCTGGAATACAAGTGCTTGTTGTGAGCTAATTGTCACCCAAAGGGAATGCACAAATCCTCTGAAGTGAACTGAAACAATATACACATGCTTGAAACGCCGCTATTAAAAGCAAATCCATAATAGATTACTGATCACCTGAAAACAAATTTTAACCGGTAATCCACAAGGGATCTAATGGATTCTTTAAAGCTGTTAACATAATGCCATGTGTTTGGATGTACTGATTCTCAGAAATTCACTGAAGTTGAGGTCAGCTGAACAGTTTCATCTAATTTGTACTTTCATTTGAGTCATCTAAAGTGGCAATTAACTGCTGTCCACTGGGAGCTGCCTTATTGGAACTGGGAACTGTTGACTTAAATACTTTGTGCAAACAGAAGCATCTTGTCCTTAACATAACCCTCAATATGATGGGCACATGCATAAATCTGCATATCATCCATTTTTTGTTCACATCACAAGCACAAAATGAATGTAAATTGTATGCAAACTGACGGAACTCAAACGCTTTCTGACATATAAATGCCTACATCCCTTTTCTTTCAGGTTCTTTGAGCAAAATCACCTGTTTCATAATTTTCAACATATTTACATTAAGTTAATGAGAAAAGATTAGTTCCTTTTCTCTCCTGCAGGACATTTAACAGTATGGGTTTTCAACCATGAGCAAATCACGTGCAACTTATCTTTTAAATAAGATCTTTCCCATGTTTTCTTTGGCTCTTCGCTGACTTGTTTTCCTCCTTTCTTCAAAGACACAAAGACAGACATAATTTACTATTCACATATAAAATTTTAATCTCCCAATTTTCCCCTGGATGCAACTGATTGGTTATAGATCTCAGGGATAACCGACCTCCACTAAATTATACATCTATTGAAATTACAACACACATCACATACAAGCACATACACAACCGCAAACACAGGCATATGTGCAAATGCAAACACAGTGTAACAGTCATGACATTCCGATCCTTTAAACAAAAGAACGTAGTTTATTTTATCTCCTCTCATTTTTCATCTTACTCGCACTTTACCTCTCCTGCCCATCTTGTTTCTCCTCTGAGTGTTGATTTTGACCCTGAGATGTCTTGCTGTTTGTTTTTTTTAATAAGAGTGTGTGTCACGTGTCGGTATGTGTGTGTGAGTACAATTTGGTGGTGTCTTGCTGCTATTTGCTCTAGATGTGAACCTCAGAGCATCCATCTGATTCATCACCTCATTAATTATTCGCTTCCATGGCATCCTACACAGAAGCCCTTCTTGACAATGGCACAATCCTCTAATTAAAGAATAAATAAATCCATGGGGTTGAGGGCTTGTATGTACATAGACAGAATCTGCCACAGAAGTTTTCAGTGGATACCATTTAATTATTCTTCAAAAAAAAAAAAATCCTCACCACCACTACCACTATTACTTCCTGCTGGTGATGAACTACCTCATATACTCTATTTTACTCCTGTGGGTGTTTCAGTATAACCCAGCTGGAGCGCTGCCAGACTGTAAGATTATAACTGGAGCTCATATGAGGCAGTGAACAGCATTAAAAAATTAAAATGAACAGAAGAAACAAACTCTAGAAAAGAAATGGTATTTTCTCCCTGCTCCTGCATGACTACACTTGATTTGGAGTGTTGTACCACACATAATGGATTTGTTGAGGAGAAATGTAACAGTTATCTTCTACTGCAAGACTGAGGACAAAAGACGGAGTTTGGGGGTTAGAATATTCTGTATATTCTATAGACAGCTGAGCTATATCATTCGCTTGTGGTAAAGGTTGGGAAATGGGTGGAAGTTGGTAAATAGTGTCATTTAGTTCTCGATAAAAATACCCAATGCATATGAAAGTGGGTCAACAGGAGTAAACTATGGTTGTACTGGACAGCCCAAGGAAAGGAAATGCACCCCACTCCCCAGCTCTCTAGAAAAAACAGCCCTGTGAGGAAGAAAGGACAATGTACAATAAATTATAGTTGATGAAGCAAGAAATATTAGACAAACAAAGAAGCTATGTTAGTAAGTACAAAAATGTGCTTAGCAGTCGTTGGATACACGGGGGTTATATCAGATATGTTCAGGTTTTCACTCATTTTCTTTTATCTACTCTATATTAATGCTGGTATGCAAAGTATGCTGCACTCAGTCATCAGTGAGGGATAAGATAATGACAGGAGATGGTTTCAAGAGAGTATCCGCTTTAGTAGTAGATGCATGAAAAACACAGGATTGTGTGTGTGTGTGTGTGTGTGTGTGTGTGTGTGTGTTCTGCAGGCCCCTGGCTCTCACAGTGTTTCAGTAGGGGGTTGGTGCCAAAGAAAAAGTGGTGGTTTTCACACATTAGCCAGCAACATGTGCAGAAAACACAGGAGGCTCTCACACGTTAACCAGCCTTGTGGAAAATCTAACCCTGATATAAAGAGACGATATGCCATGTAAAAAAAGGAGAGAGAGGCACGATCTCAATAATTTGTAGGAAAAGGCTGTCACCCTGGATTTATCTTCGGTAACCATAATAGCCTCAGCTTGAATGTAAGGAATTGATGATGATGATTAAATCCCCCAAATAACAACAATGGAATGGACACGGTGAAAGTTGAAAAGTAAAAGTGGATTAACCTTTAATGAATTTTATTGTTTTAAAAAGGGATCTAAAATCTCAACAAAAACAAAACAAAATTTCACTGAAAACCAAAAAAAACACAATTCTTTCAACAAATATTGAATTGATTGGACTGAAAGTTTTTACACACCGGTGGTGTGTGGCAGTTGAGAAAGTAGGGCTGCTGGATTTCAAAATCATCTCACCAGCATCGCAAATGTTGCAAAGTTTGAATTCTACAGCTTGTTTATTGATGAAGGCAAAAATGTCTCCCTTGAAGAAGAGTGTCTAGGTTCTAGCTTGAACCACTTTGTTCCAGGCTATTTGTGATGCTGGGGTTCATAAATACTGACTTGCACTTATCTGGAGTGATCTACATTGTCAGCTGAATGCCTGAAAAGCAAATCCGCCAACCATCGCCAATATCTGTAGAGCAAATTTAGTAAGCATAAAATATTTAGTTTGGATAGTATGTTGCACTGTGAGAAATCAGAAATTGAGTCTTCATTGAAATATTATACATATTTTGAGTGAATCTTTGAAATTTCTGAATAAAATGTGAATCAGTGCTTCCAGCAGCTACTTTACATAATTAATGGAGAACCAGTAACTCTGATACATCATGGCATTTCATTGTTGCTTCCCACCTAAGATGACATTTGCCACATGTACCCTGTGGTGTTTTTATCACCCACTACAGAGAGGGGGTGTGATTGAGAGAGGCTGTGATAGAGAGAGGTTATGATAGGGAGGGGGTGTGTCATGCAGTCTCTGTTTGGAACCGAATCAGACTTTCTGTTAGTGTAGTAGTGGACGCCTGTAATGATTAGGGACAGCATGGCATGAATGCTTTGTCTGCACTAGAAGAAAAAGGAGGAAATAATCTATTGAAAATCATCTTTTATTGTCACAGCAAAGCAGGAGCTAGAGCATCTTACAAACAATGTTGTATGAAATGAAAAAATAGAGATTATTCACATTCATGTTGACTTCTAGCTACTGGCAAAAGTTTGCTTCCAAGGACATGAAAAGTATCAGCAGGAATTAGCACCTCAGCAGGAATTATGGGTTGGCAACTGTGACTCGATCAATTTGGAAAACATTTACATCTAGTTTAGAAAAATGTTTTTGGATCCCCATTGACTTGCACTAGTGAAATGCCAGTCCCCTGCAGGAAGCTGGTATCCTCAAAATAAGTTAACCTTTGTTAAGGTAATGGAACAATTGAGGAGAAACTAAAGAGCGTAAACTAATCAGCTTGCATGTTGTTTAAAGAGTGAAATACCCTGTTGACTGTGACTACCAAATGCAAATAGGCCACGGCTGCAAATTTCTCAACACAACAGCATGAAAACATTCTAGATGTCTTGAAGTGTTGTTTGTGTAAAGTGTGGTTTAAGTAAAAAAAAAAAAAGTCATCATGGTTAGGGATCTTTTGCAGGGACTTCTAAAAATGCCCCCAACCCATTCCTTAACTGCAGTGTGTAGCAGCAAGCCCCTGTCAATAGTTTCTAATTTGAATGAATTGAGGAAGAAAGTGGTAAAGGTCATGCTGTGTCTGTGTATGTGAGATGTAGAGAGGGGAGGAAAATGACAAAGACAGTTAGACAGAGAGAAGGACAGAATACGACAAGGAGAGAAAGAGAGATTAAGAGAGAGAGAGACGCTATGCACAGAATGATACTTATTCTGTGAAATCCAATAGTCAATATTTTGTCAGAAGTCTAATCTCCCATGTCTGGTGAGTGTGTGAGAATTCCATTTTGTATGATGTGGTGTGCTTCGCTTGCTGTGTGTGTTTCTCTGTGTGTATGCGTGTGTGGGGATGGTGGTTTATTATGTGCATGCCTCCTCTCTCCCTCTTAGATGTCAGCTTTACGTTGTAAGACAGCCAACGCTAGTCAGGAAATCTTATGAAACATTTTTACATTCCTGCAAGAAATCTCATTCTTACATGGGTAACACTGTGTCATTTTGAATAATTAGGCCCCCAAAGTGCTAAATGTGGTAAATGTTGGAAGTCCTGCCATTGTAAAATACTTTGATCTGTGCATATGTGTATGTGTTTGGATACATATGTAAATTATAGCTATGCTTCTCGCTGTTTGAATCAGAAAGCACTGGCCTAGTTCTACACAGCCATTACATACTATCACAGATCAGAGGAAGCAAGAGACGAGTACATATTGTGTTAGACATGTCCCAAGTAGATCCAGAGTATAGGTTTTTGTGCACAGCCAACCATCTATATACTTTATAGCTACAGATTTTGGTTCTTTACAAATTGTTAATTAGACTTAATGGGACCTGACAACGTGGGGGACACATGCTGTTTCTTTAGTTAGACAATCCAAATTTCCAAAGTGAGTGCAGCTTCATTAATTTTGGGACATTTTGGAGTTGCTCCACAGTAGGGGAGTCTCACCAGGCCATGCCGTGAATAGCACGCTGAGAGAGTTTTTCCACTACACAGCACAGCAAGGTACAGTTGTTTACCTTGAAGACATGCTGGAGGTGCACTAGTCACAAGTCACAGTAAGAGTCTGCAGCTCTTTTCAGCTCACTGTGGCTGTTTCTCTTTGCACAGTTCATCCCTGCTGTATCTAAAACTGACTTTTTGACCAGTCAGCACAGAATATGTCCATATCTGGTTGATTCGACCAGTTTTTATTGAAGAATAGAGAAGCTAACAAAGTTCTGCTAACTCGATGACAAACACATTATATTTCCTGTAAGTTCATCACAATAAAAGCATCCCACTGGTTTGCAGGTGGAACGCTTTTAATGTGAAGCAGCAACAGCAGGAAAGGTTCTGTTTGCATCAGCAGTAACTCCAGCTAACTTTTCACTCCAATACGAGTGAAAGTGATCGTTAAACAGTAAAGTAAAGCTAGACAGGAACACAGAAGTAAGATTTAACTCTACACAGAGATTCAGGTAAAAGCAACAAAAGTAGTAGGAGCTTCCTCTCTAGTCTGCAGCACAGACACAGGAGTTCAGCCACTGGGGACAGGGGAGGAGACCATAGCTGGTTAGTCATGGTCAGTCATGCCACCAAGGAGAACCACAGCAGTGTAGTGCAGCCATTGGGCTGTAGGGCAGCTGCAGTGGAAATACAAGTCATCATGGCCTTGTATGAGGTGGACAAACCCAAGCTTATGGAAAAATCCCATTTGTTACTACAAGAATGTTGCATTGCAGCCATCCTGACTACTAGGTTTTACTTGGAGTTAGCCAGGACCAGGCTGACATTAGAAAGGAAAATCTTTAACATACTGGTGAAGTAAACAATGTGAGTTTTGCACTTTGAAAATTCCAACCAAATTAATTTAATTATGAAGTGTTAATGAAATGGCCATTCAGTATGAATAATAGGCTACACATTACTGATGTCAGCTTGAAAACATTGTTGGATGAGAGTCATAGTTTCTATGCTTTTTGTGCAGTCTTAAGTCTTAACTTTTATCATAACTCTGTTTTTCCTTACCTAACCTCATGTCATTTTTTATATTTTTATTTTTCTATAGTTATTTATTTATTTTTTTTAGCATTTTTATGTTTTCTTATTATGCTGCATTGATTTTGCTTTTTAAATAAAATTCACTTACTTCATGGGCTAACCAGGCATTAAATATTATTTGTGTGCACTGGGTCTAACCACTGCTGTGACACCCTACCACTTTATTTTTTTCTTTTGCTCATTTGGCTTCCAAGTTCAAACCCCTCCCCAGCCCTCTTGTTTACTGCATCTCCACTGCCCCAAAACAAGCCGCCTGCCCTTTCTCTTAACTCCCACCTCCCTCTTCTTCTATTGGTGCACATGTTTTAATAAAGGAGGGTAAGAGTCAGAAGTCTCTTTTCTCTCTTCAGCTGTGTCCCTGGCATTCTTCCTCAAATGCATAAATTGAAAGCCTACTTTCCCCCTCCACTGCTGCACACACTGATATATAAAGAGACAACTAATGCACAGAGTTAGGGCTCTGATTAAATGAGTCTAGAGTGTAGGAGGCGAGCTAATGTTTAGCGTTGTCTGGCTGATTAAAGCATAGCAAACAAGTGATTGCTATGCAGCTCTGCTCCTCACTGCTAACTCATACACAAGGCTAGTCTCTGTTCTCTCTCCACGTCTCTTCATCTCTAGATCTCTCTTTAATTCTCTATCTTTGCTCCTTTGCCTCACTAATTCTCTCAATCTCTCTTTCTGTCTGTGTCACTCTGATTTGCTTTCCCCCTCATATCCATCCCTCCAACCTTTCTTTTTTTCAGGACAGGGTCCAGCCACAGCCTAGAAAGTACTAAATAGCTAAAGAATATGGATGGGGGGATCTCTTTTCTCCTCCTCTCTTTCCTTACTGCTTCAAGGCTTCATGTCTCAAATTTTATGGTATTTTCTGTTTGTCTGCCTGCGTTTCGCTGTCTATCTCCAAATGAAACCCAATCCCCCCCTGCTATTCTCTGTCCCTCTCATACCATCCCAGCTCCCCTCAATTTCCCCCCGCTCAGTTACCATGCCCAGTCTGCTGACAGCCAAAATTCAATTACTGGAGACTGTGTGATAATCCCAGGCCACTGATTGGTCACTGCAGTCCTCAATTAAGTTTACACAGCGAGAAGGACAGGAGAGGAGAGAGGGTTAATACTTAGAAATAGTAAGGTAAATTGTGAAATATAACAAAGAGGGAAGGAAAGAAAGAAAGAAGGACGGAAGGGGAAACTTAAGACATAGGTTAAAGGACTAAAATGAAACATGTGCCACACTCTTTTTATCCCCCTTAAAGCCCCTGGTATCCTTCAGGCTCAAGCTAAAACAAACAACCTTGCCCTTAAAAGCCTAGTCCATAATCCCTGTGTAATCACTCAGGCAGCCTCACCGCACATAACCAAAACACAAAAACGAAGACAGAGACATATGTGTGTGTGTGGTTTTTTTTTCCTTTAAAATTAATTGGCTGGATTCCACATCAAATGCCGAAAGCTTGAACCAGTATATTATCCTGAGCATCAGTTGAAAATGTCATTTGAAAGCTGAAAGAAGTTTGTTTCTGTTCGCAGTGTTTACAGAAATCAAAGGAGAACTGATCTGGAACAGATTGTTTAAACTATGATGAGTTAGCAGAAATCTATAAAAGCTTATTTTCTGTCCTGTAGAAAAACTAAAGAATGGTGAAGGAGATTATTTGAGGTCACTCTATAAACTGAGACTGTGTTAGTATCCCCTCAGGGTTTGATCACTTTTTACGTGAGAAAACACTGACCTATCAGGTTATTGTCAACAACGCAAACTGTGAAAATGACACCTGTAATGGTATCTGGAGAATAGCCAGTTTTCTCACCCTATGTCCTGTGGGCTGTATGTGGAGCACATGTAGGCGAGTGAACTGTGAGTATGATGGTAATATAATGTAAAGATGTTTCTGAGAACTATATATGCACTACTCAAGAGCAACACTTTGTACAATCCTTTTCTAGAATAGAAGTTGCAAGGTTGAATCCCTTTTTAACATTGAATGAAATAAAATAACATTTTGAATAAAATAGTACTCTCCAAAGCAAAGCCTCTGTGCTTTCAAAGTTCTTCAAATACCTTTTGTAACCAATAACGGCCTTTTGTATTATTGTTATACCAACAAGCATTTTGTGTGTGTAAGAATTTGTTGTATGACGACATTATCATTTTCCAGTGAAACTGAAGTTGCACAAAAGGGACATTTTACACTCAGCATCATGTTACCTTGCTCACAGAGCTCTTTCTTTGTGGCTGGGGGCTTTCATGTAAAAAACTAAACCAAACTAAATTCTTAAAATGTAATTACCCATCCACAAAAAAAAAGAAAAGTGAGTGACTAGCACGTCTTTTTAGTTTTTACTCTAAGACATTGTTCTGGACATGAAGCAAATAGAGCCTATGCACAACCAGTATTAACTGACAAATCCAAATAGAAATCCACAGTATGGTGACAATATTGAACATGTAGCCAATCTATCAACTGAATTCCAATCGGTGTTCAACATCCTCCCTGATCGAAAGGTTACAAAAATCAGCAGGTTAACAACAATGAATCTGTTCAGTCACATAAGGATGATTGCCAGTTTAATTTACAAAACAAACAAAAACAAGAACATTTTACCATTACCAGTCTTTGCAGCAAAAAGTAAACTTTCAACTTTCTAAGCTATGGAAAACCATATACATGCATGTAGTACACACAAACATAATGCCTATAATTCTGTTTATACATTAACAGACCTCCACTAAATCAAAATCAAGAAGAAAAAGAAATTACGCACACGTGTAATTTCCCACTTCTGACACATACCTTTTTGTAAAGTCTATCTTATCTTATCTATGTATATTGGCAGTCACACATACACACAGAGTTGTCTAAAATAGTGCAGTGTTGCCTATGCACCTGCAGTTAGATGTGTTAATACTTTATAACAGAGCAGTGACATCAACATGGTGAGGAGGAGAAAAGATCTCTCTCAGTCCTTCGCTTTCTCCTCTTACAATCTGTCTTTATGTTAACATTGATTTTTTGCTTCTGCTTCTGCTGTTTTCAACGACTGCCTCCGTTTGTGTCTGCAAACGTCTTTGTGTGAGCACATTGTGTGTGTTTGTGCATGCTGTGGGTGGCCCAGCTCATGGTTGTATATACCCTCACTGTTTGGAGTTTGTGGGTCAGCATGTACAACAACAGAATCGTCTCTCGACTCCAGACCTCTCAGAAGTGCTGGCTCAGTTGAATGTTTACAACATGAGACTACAGGCTCTCACTGTGGCCACCACACACGCTATTACTGAACTTCTCCCCGATGTGCAATGTTTCAGTTTCAAAAGCTCTTCGTGACATATATTAATGTAAATGCCATGTCTGCTGAGAGCCAGTGCTCACTTACAGGATTAAGGGGCAAGCTTGTGGTCAATAAGTTGTGATTTGAATTTCCGAGTGGGTAAATCATAACAGAAATATTAGCTTCTCCTTTAAATCATTACTCTGTTTTCTGTTATTGAAGGATTGAAAATGTGCTGACTAAAATGTTATCTCAGTACTCAGTACTCATCAGAGTCTGTGGCTCCATTATAGAATCCTATGTAGGACAAATGGACCCTCAAGAAAATCAACCCCAAAAGCAGCAAACATAATAATGCTCTGACAAGTGATGCCTAAACTTAATTTTCACATTACCCATGACCTGGTAGCCCAGAGTCACTATGAAGGCAGCATTAAAACTGTGCGAGAAAAGCCACGACTTCACATCTTTTTACATACAGTACATGTGTCATGACATGGTGAAGATATGTGTTTAACAACTGGAGCTAATGAGATGATGTTGATGATGATTATCTTTACAGATAGGGGAACAGCAAATAAAATGATACTGTCGTCTTTTTGCTCACTCTATCATACTATACACTATACCTATACCAAAAGATGAAAATAAATTATCTGTCTCCTTAATACATTACAATACAATACATACATTGTCAAGACAGCAAATGTTTCACATTGGCTTGCTGTAAATTTCTGTCTGGATCAGAGCAACTAATCAGCACACGTGACTTCTCACACTCCAAACAATCGAGCTCACCTTTTCAAACAAATTTAGAAGCAGAAAGGTCCAGTCGAACTGATATCGCCCTCAGTTAGAGTTTACACTTCTTTTCCTTTACAAATTTGTTAAATGCTAAACTGGTATTGTGCAGCTGCTCACTCGACATTAGAAATAAGTAATACCATACAAATGGGTGTGCTTGGCACTCCTGTGATGTATTGTAAGTTTGCCTATTATTACTTTCATTTCAGTGTTTAATAGAAGCTTCACAGTTGTTTTGATATATATTTTCTTATCTAAACAAAAAAGCTCCCACAAACCATACCTTAAAGAAAAGAAAAAACATCAGGGTTTGAAAAATGACGACCTTATGCTTTCTGGCCCAGATGTTTTCTAAGGTGAAAATTGGTGGAACAGTTTTATCCTCACTCAGCACTGAGAAAGGTGAGTGTGCATACAGTATAAGCTTTAAAAAACCATGAAACTCTTATGTCTTTGAAGAGGAAAGAAAAAAATCAATTCCTCTTTTACTTGTTAGTATTGCCTCACTGTCCCTTGCCCTTGCAGGCTTCTGGCATGGAATTTAAAAACATCCAGAGAATGCATTATGGACTATAAGACAGTGTCCATTAAGAATACATGCATTTAAATGCATGCAAAGATTGACTAATTTACTGAAACTAATTTTAAACTGTCTGCACACCAGACACCCTGAAATAAAAAGACTGCGTGCAAAAGGGGCTGCAGTTGTTCACATGTTCATTCATTATGGCCAAAAATACCCTCTAATTACGTTTGACAACCTGCCCTTTATCTTAATCTAATTATGTCATTTTGCATCCAAAGTAATAAAGGCATGCTGAATGCCATAATGAAAATGTGTATTATCATCTACTGTTGCCCATTGAATGAAAGCCCCTGCTGTCCCTCTTGCAAATGAGAAGTATATCCAGAGCTTTTCAAACCTCAGCCATTATCGCCAAAAATAGATACAAAAATGTACAAAAGAGGACTATGAGCTTTGAGCCATTAAAAAATTTGCTGCTTTTGAACTTAGGTTTCCTGAAATTTCTCAATGTGGCACACAAGTGAGCTGCAGTTTGTGCTTCAGTTTGGTAAAAACAATATTCACATGTTTTAGTCACAAGCAAATCAAAATGCCAGCTGGGTTTTGATCACTTCTCAAACGTCCCTTTTACACAGCCTCTTCAAGGCAAGAATATTGCACCGGATTGATGTCTGTCTAAAAGGGAGAGCCAGCACAGTGGATCATACAGACCAACGCCAATACTGGTGTGTTGCACGTCACGCCTATGATTACAGCATGCTTTATAATGGTGCGTTCCATTTACATCTGAAGTGCTGATGCGAGTAGCAGCCATTTTGAATTCTTATGTTGGGGTTGGTGAGGTTGCTCCAACTTCCAAGTTGGAAATCCGGCTTCAGGGGGAGTTCCAGCTGAAACTTCCAATTAGGAACTTGGAAATTCTGACAACTGGAACCGCACACCAGAGTGATATTGCGTCACCTTCATGTGGTTCAGTGTAAACAAATGCAGTATATTTGTGGGTCTTCTTAACACCATTATTGCACAAATATAAAAGGGCTGCTAGAAGAGCAGCTATGAGCATCAACTGTTTGTCTGAGATGAAAATCAGTGTAATGTCATAAAAATAATTTAGCCTGAAGAGCCCATGTAACATTCTTAGTTTGCAAGATGGGGTAAAAATCATTGTACAATGATTGAAATGACAGCAGGAATGAGGTTTAGAGGCTTTAATGTCCTACCCTGACTTCTAGAAATCACATCTGTGTACAAATGATTCCCAACGATAAATCAGTTTTGAAACTTAAATGTGAGCAGATTTCATTTTATGTTAACATGAGTAAATGTTGTTAATTTACCTATTTGGCAAGTTATAAATATGTTGATACTGAACGTGTCAGTTAAATGTTCACAGACGACGTATTTGTTTTAACTTAAAATGAATGAAATTGCAGTACAATATGTCCTTTTGTAATGACTACTTATGGTTATGGCTCTCAGCACTTGCTTAGAGTTAGGGATTGTGATCTGGTTTAATACAAAAAAAAAGTTCACAGTGACTTCAGCCACATATTACATTAAACTACATTTACAACCTTTTCCTAAACTTAACCTTTTTTTTTTTTTACCCATATCACTTCATGTCACAATTTTAACTCTTAACCTTCACCTTAACCACAAGGGTGCAGAAATGATATGTAAAAAGAATTCAAAGTGGCGTGGTGTTTTTACGCAGTCCCATGTGATCGCCTTACCATCTAGCCACAGATGTACACTTTCTACGAACACCCCAACAACCTCCTAGAAACTTTACTGCTTCATTTAAAAAAATGGATATATTCAAGGCAGCGATTATTTTGCCACCACATTAAGGCAATTTGGAGTTTACCACAGTTTAGTAGTGTATTAACAAAGTTTCTAGAGGACAGAGTTGTAATGGGATATAACTGAAAACCAATAATCCACATCTGCCACAGTTCTTTAAAGATAAAGTCATTTTCGGACTCAAAATGGTCCATGAAGCCAAGATGCAGAGTCCGTTTCACCTGACTAAAAAATTGAAACTGAATTTTCCCAAAGTTTTTTTTTCCCCTTCTGTTTTTTCACTGGCTTGGAGATATATTTAATGGGTTTTTTATTCTCCACAAAGCATCCCCTCCCTCACACTCTCCTCCTCTCCTCTCATTGGCTGCCAACAAGTTTCTAAATCTGCTCTGGGAGCAGTAGGATGCTGCTCTCAGCCAATGAGGAAAGAGCAACTGTTGCATTCATTTACCCCCCTCTGCAGGGCTGCCTCTGCTGCAGCCTCTCAGTCTGGATTTTGATCTCAAACATCACGCAGTGTCACAATAAAGAGCACAAGCGCTTTTTACAAACACTATCACAGTCATCCACATAGATTTAAATATATACATTGTTCAACATAGATATATGATATTCTATCAGATCTGGGCAAGTCATAAAGGGACTGTTCTGACACCTTATTAAACGTGGTTGTATTTGTCTTCTGAGATGCCACAACTTATTCCCAGTCATATGCCACACTGTAAATAGTATCCTCATAGAATGCTAATAACAAAAATACTATGCGATTACGACAGTAAGCCCATATGAAGTGAGAGGAGAAAGTGAGAGGAGAGAGGGGGTTACTCTAGTTTCCAACGCCCTCCATCGGCAGCGTCATCTCTCTCTCTCTCTCTCTCCCTCTCTCTCTCCCTCTCTCTCTGCTGCTGCTGCTGAGCGCCCGTTCAGTTTCCCTCACACCGTTTCCGAGGCTCTTGGAGGGAGGACGGATAAACGGCGCTGACGGTACCGGATTTGATAACCGAAGGAGGGAGGGATACTACGGTGATTTCCCTCTTCTCTCTCCCGACACCCACCTCCTCCTCACCACCACCACCAATCCTCTTCATCACTTCAATCTCGGAACCTCATCAAGACGCATGACTGCTCTCTCTCTATGTCATTTTTACTCTCTCTTTTTTAGTTAATCTTTCAACCCCGCTTGGTTGGTTTGATATTTTTTTTTTGCTTCTGCGCTCCAGCGGATAACAAAAAATAGGAGAAAGAACATTTTGGGTCCGAGGGGAACCGACTTGGCTCTGCTTTTACCCTCTTTTCTCCAAGCGCACACAAACAGAAAAAAACTGGGTTTTCTATCAGTGGATGTGTTGGACATCTGATATAAGAAGCAATACTAGTTGAAAGAAGTGAGCGTTTTCTGCTGGCTTGTATGTACTGGGAAAATTCCCCTGGAGAGACGGGCTGCGCACGGAGTCTCTCACTTCCAAGGTAAGGACCGCTCGAGTTTGAGGACCGGGATTTTGCCGTTGTCACCTCAACACGGCCCCATTCCCCCCCTTCCCCCCCCCCCCCCCCCCCCCCCCCCGGTGTGTTTCTCTCTCCTCGCTGTCTGTGCGTCTCTTTTTGCAGAGGTTTTTACTAAGCGTAAAACAGGCGAGAGAGAGAGCGCGAAGTGAAATGTTCCCGGTTCCCGGGATGCCGGGGAGATTCTGGTTCGACTCTGGATGAATCCAAACACCGGGTAGTCACACGATCGATGCATATACGTCTTAAAAGGTCACTTTGAGAGGATGTCGGACTTCGTTATGTTTGAGCAAATAAGGGGTGCGTTACGAGAACCCCTCAGAGCCGTTGCGCATTAGCGATGGTGACAAAATATTAAGACTTGGGTGTATTGGTTGTGTTGCTGGCTGTAACAGTGCAGACTTTCTTCGGTCCTGGGGGCCACTGGATGACGGTTGGATTTGTGCGGTTTTCGCCCAACACAGACAGCATTTTTTAGGTTTCCAGCGCAGTGTGTGTGTGTGTGTGTGTGTGTGTGTGCGTCTGCATATTGGTGATCGTTTGCCGTGTGTGCGCGCGCGTCTGCAAGCGTGCGTTCGTGTGCGCGTCTGATTGTGTGCATGTGTGTGTCTGGCCACGTATAGTGGCTAATCTCGGTGCAGGCTCTGTTTTACTGTCTCGGTGCCCAACGGCGGCTCCGCGCAACGGCGACGCACAACTTTTCTTTGGCTCACCGCCAACGCAGGTTTCGTGTGTGTCTGTGTTAACGGTCAAATCACACCATACATGATAGGAAATTATTGACGCAACCATTTCAATAAATCCAGAGAGATAGACAGTCTATACTTTTTGGAGTGACAGCCATATTTTCCTTTATTCTGGCATTTAGGCCTATTTCTTCCAAGAAAGGGATTTTACCCCACTCTCCGTCTCCCGCTCAGTCAATAAAGTCTAGGTCTGTTGTACAATTTAAATGATCACCCACAGCCGGTTTGTCTTTCTTTCTGAGTCTTACGTCGCTCTCTAATTTTTCACGTGGACTGCTCCCTGCAGCGTTCATTATCGCTTTGTGGAATTAAGCTCTTCAAACGTGAATCCCTATAGACTCCATACGGTTTAGTATTCAGTCCATCTGAATACTTCATCCAGAGCTGCGTCCTTGCCCTTTCCGAGTGCGCCAGTGCCGGTGAAACTGCATAAAAATTGCATACAGCTCACTTGCCCGTAGGCTCATTCAGACTCATTCTGCACTCAATTAGATCCGTGCGTTTGGTTTATCGTCCCTGTAGGGCCACATGGGATCTTCTTCTTTTTCAGAATTGTTGCACAGACATCTACTGAATGTGTGGCTGAAAATGTGTGTGTTCTTGCTGGATGCGTCTCTGTGTTTCCTGGTCTGATATCAATAATTATGTATGGTTGGAGTACTGAGCCGCTTCTGAGCCGCTTTCAGCGGAGAGTAAGTGAGATATTGGTGTATAATTTGGGCAGCTGCAATTCCGCTGCGTTTTCAGTGGAGGGGGGGGGGGGGGGGGGGGCGTTGACTGGGCTGTACAGTCTTTGGTATTCATGGCACAGCTCAAGATTGCTGCTCTCAAGCAGGCAATAATCTCTCTCCTTCTGACTCTCCACCTCTCTCTCCTTCTGTCTCCCACACTGTTGTGCTATGAAATGTCTCCCCTCTCTCCCCCTTTTGCATTTCATCTTCCCCTTCTTTCTCTCTCCGCTCTCCTCTTCCTCTCCCTCTCCCAGGGTCTCTTCATCTCTCCTCACCCCACTCTCCCTGACTCTCTCTCTGTACTCTTCAGTCTTGTGGGAGCCATTGAGAAAATCATTTGCTGTTGTTGTGTTTTATTCGATAGGGGGTTCTTACCAGCCAGGCTTGGCTGGTTTGCAGTGCTGTTTCTTGTGGGGCCTCTTTTTTTTTAAAAGTCTGCAGTCATCAGAAAGATGCACAGAAAGATCCTTTAGAAGTACTAGCTCCACTCTGATTAAAGGAAAACAGGGTTTGTGACTTCCTGTGTTACATTCTCACAGGCAAAAAGCTTTTTTGACACGCTGCAAGTTCCCTGTGTAGCAACAATGTTGTTGTGGTTTGCCCCCACATTTCCTTAGTATGTGGTTACTTTTTAGACAGCGCTTCACTGTTTATTTTTGCTCCCTGCATTTTGCTAATTAGCCTACAGACTAGTCAACATTGCAGAGAAGAAAAGCAGAATTCCCCCTCTTTTCTTTTTCGGCTCTAAGAGTTTATATTGTGGTTCGGTGGCCACTTAAAAGACACAGCACAAGAAAAGAATGTCCCTAATTTTTCTAGTGTTGAATTGCAGCTTCTCGTATTCGCTCTATGACTGGATTTAACATCAGAGCCTTCTCACCGCAGCTCCACAAAAGGGTTTTTGTAAATAGCACCGGAGTATCACCCGATTTTTCGCTTTTGGATGTTTGCTTAATTCTCTAATTAATTCTTCCAGCTACACAGTATATCAGTCACGCAGTTATTCACTGTAGGGAAAGAAGAGGAGAGGCAAAAGAGAAAATGAGGGGCAAGAGGCTGTGTTCTGCAGAGGAGATGAGGTGAAGAGAGGAGACGAGAGGAGAAACAACAGGGCAGGCGATCGGAGGAGCAGGGCTGAGAAGAAAAGAGCTTGACTCCTATCAGGATACGAGGAGGAGGCGGGGGAGGAGAGGAGGGCAGCGTGACTTCTATCAGCAGTGCATTTCGTCTCACTCTTTCATGAGAGCTGGTGTTTGACTGAGTTGAAACGAGACCTGCAGCCAGAAAATGCCTGTCTTCACTTTGCTATCTCAGGAACGAACATAGCTCCCCTTTCAGTTCCCACAAAAGTGCGGTTTCATGTCTGGGAAAGTGATTGTATACTTTAAAAGCAGGACAGAAACACAGAAATTCCCTTGTACCAGTACATCTTTGTGCTATTTAGGGTGAGCCGTATACAGAAACCTGGCTTGGATGACAGATGAAAGCAGGATGGGTGAGGTATCAGATTTTTCACTGATGTTCAGCCAAGGAATCGCACAGAAACTGACAGAAATGTCGTCAGATTTGTTGGATTTGTCAAAGCGGTTTCAGGACCTGGCAATGGAAATATCTGTCTTCATGGCTGTGCTCCTTATAGTTTGTAAAGATATAATTAAAACTGTGAACATGCACGTAAGAGCAGAAAGAAATGTGCATCCTTCAGCAATGTTTGAAAAGACACAACTAGGCCAGTGAATAGTGCTGTATTCAAGTTGAGCTGCACACTTAAGGTTACAGATTGCGTTATGCTTGTGGGGACATATAGAGAGTCAGCTGATCTGTTTATAAAAGAACAGGTGACTCTGAGCTTAGTCCAGGTTAATAGCTATAATACCTAATTTTTTCACATTCTTGAAATGTGCAGGATTGAATTTGAAGGAAAAAAACAAACTACTGGAATGAGTTTAAAGGCAACTGACTGCAAACACTGCTGACATGGCTCGCCAGGGAGGCAGAGAGATAGAGGGATTAATTTATTACACTGTAATTGTTATATTTATATTTAATTAGGCACCAGCTGCTCATTCTCATAAGTCGTGGCATTGTAAACTGTGAAAGAGGGGGAAAAAACATTGGAAAGAGAGAAAAAGAGGGAGATGTTGCAGATGTGAAGACAGGCTTCAAAAAAGAAGACCGAAAGAAAAGTGAAGAGGGGAACAGACGAGAGAAGTGCTAGACCTTTTCTAGGTGACGACAGAGGGAGCTGTTGGGCTTTGCTGCAGCGACGACTGCTCTGCTCTGCTCTTTTTTTTTCTTCTTTCTACTCTTTCTCTCTAATTCTTTCCAAATCTCTGTTTTTCCTTCTCGCTCTCCCTCTCACTCGCTCTCTCTCTCTCTCGGGGAGCCAGTCAGAGAGATGGAGAGGTAGTTAGGCTCCCCAGGGATGCAGGATTCAATCTGCACGGCACAAACACACACACACACACAAGTCTAGTCTGGATAAGCATGTCCACCCTGACTGGCTTCTGTTACCTTCAGATTCGCATTACCTCCCGGAGAGAGAGAGGGAGGGGGCAAGAGGGAAAAAAAAAAGAAAGAAGGGGGGACGTTAAGGGGGGGATTGACTTGGCTTCTCTCTTTTGCCCCTGCACTGTCCTCTAGTCACTGGGTCCACAGGTGCCATAGAAAGTAGAGTCGTTATTTCAGACAACTGGTTAAACTTCAGCCATCTTTCTCTCTTTTTTTACGTCTCAACTCTACAGTTATCCCTCGGCCCTTCATCTTCTGTCCTTTTCTCCCTGTCTATTCAAGACTAAATAATGGGGAGCAAGGTAGATGTTACACTGATTTATTATTTCCTGTGGCAGTGTGATGGGATTATAACTCTAATCTCCGGTCTCAACCAGATTAAATGACAGAGTCAGTAATTAGTGTTTTTGACCCCTAATCCTTTTACTTGCCCTCCAGAGAAAATAAAGACAGTGGCTGATTTGTCTGCATTTAACGAGGGGTAAAGTGGGTGGGGAAATGATTTCCTGGGTATTTAGTGCATGTGAGGAGGACTGAGACAGCACAGGTGGTTCATCGTTGTTGACGCAGCCTCTTCACAACGTGATGCCCCAGGTTTGGTCTCCTTTGCCTTTAAGCATCAAGTTTGTGTGTTGTTTTTTTTTCTCCTTGTGCTCATGTGGTTTCAATTAGTCCTCAAGTGTTCAACATTCCAGCGGCATAATAGTTATAGTACATGGACCAGAGAAGTTGATTTTCCTGGAAGTTTAACACATGACAAATGCAGCTTTTATAGATGTGTATGTAGTCAGCTCAACATTGTCATTACTTACCTAAAAACTATCTTTTAGTCCAAATTTTGCCACAGACTTACATTTTAAAGTCATTCTTTCATCTGCTAACTTTGTGAAAACATCCAAATCCATTCAACAGCTGAAAACAGTGTCAGTGTTACCTTTCAATCCAAACTAGAGTTAAAAGTTTGTTCCACAACTTGTGTCAAATACAAGCCATTTTATCAAAGTCTCTCCAACATCTGTCTGTCTGCTTGTGACCTGTCAGGGGTGTTTCCCTACTTAATTGCATGCTGAGATTGAATTAAATCTCTGTAACCCTGAAAAGGACAAAGAAAATGAATACATTAAATATCAAGCTAAAGTCAGTAAGCTGGAAAATGCATTTCATTTTTGGGCACAGAAACAAACCAGTAGCAGCGTGATTCATGAATATGTCCCGTGCTCTCATTATTTGATGAGCAAAGTCACATTGAAGTCATTTAAGTAGTGCAGGCGTAAGCTGGATGGATGCACATAATGATGTGGAGACAGGAAAAACTGCCACAAACAAGACCAGAAAACAACAAGGACACCACTCAGAGCAATTAAACAAAAAAAAAAACAAAACAAAAAAAACATGCGCGGCGGCACAGGAACACCCCAGCGTCAGTTAAATGTCGACTTTTAAAAATGATTCGCTTTTTATCGCCTTTCATCCTGGGAACATAACGCCAGACGCTGCAGCTGAAATGTGTTGGTTTTTAATATGAAAGCTTTGTCATTTGTTCACCAGGAGAAGCTGAATATTGCTCTTCAGTTAGTGTGACCTTTTCTCACATACATGAGAGAGCGAAGCGAGTGCAGAACAGGCTGTGTGGATTTATTGCCCGATGATGAGACTGTGGTGTGTGTAATCACAGTCGAGTCTGGATCGATGTTAATTCAGGATTAACGAGCGATTTCATCGATTTCAATATTGATGATCAGAATACAGTGTTGACAGGGTTATTGATCAGATTAGAATGAGAATTGATTACTCCAGATAGAGAGCGATATTGATCAGAGCACCTTGTGTGTGTGTGCACGCCTAAGCTATCTGTTCCAATGCATGCTTGTATGTGAAGGCAAACATAGTCCCAATGTGATTTTGCAGGTATTAAGTGTATATGTTGTCTATATTTTTCTGTGTGTATGTGCGTGTGAGAGAGAGCATATCTGTGTAATCCAGTGTAATTTGTTTTCTGTGACAGTAGTTAGGTGCAGTCAGGTGGTTTGCGGTCTCATGACACCAGTCACACGAGAGAAAGAAAAGCAAGGTTGTTTTTTTTAACAGCCAATTTTAACTGCATTTCTTCTTTGGTACATTCAGCAGGGAGAGACACTGAAAAACAACGAAGGAGAAGAGGAGAGAGAGAGAGAGAGAGAGAGAGAGAGACAGGGGATACGGGATGAAGGTCATGAAGGAAGTTCATCTCACATATGAATTTCAGGAGGTTTTCTTTGTAGTCTTCCATGATTTAGAAACAAAAAACGCTCCATATTGGGGTCAGTGAGGATTTTTGGGTTTGCTTTAATGCCAATTAATAATTCACAGCTGAAAAGGCTGCTGGTTTGACAGATTTTGTATGAAGTACAGAAGAGTCAGTGAGAAAGAAAGGAAGAGGGAGAGCGAGGCTAGTTTCTGCGTGTGGGTCAAGGAGAGATTTAATGAGTCGTTTGCTTCTCATTATTCAGGATAATAATTAACAGTGTGTGTGCGAGTGTGTGTGCGTGCGTGTGTGTTCATTTTCCTTTTGGAGGCACCAGTGAAGCGGTCAATCATAGCTGTCTCACCTCACTTACTCTCTGTCTTTCTACTGTCTTTCTCCTGCCACCCTCTTCTCCATTCTTTTCTCTGATTCACGTCAGGACTGCAACCAAAGATTATTTTCATTACTGATAAACCTCTTGATTATCATTGAATGCATGAATATAACAAAAAATTAATTATCACAACTTCCAAGAACCCACAGTGATGTCCTCAAATTGCTGTTTTGCACTTTTGTTTGACAGATACCAATTCATAAACATCAATAGTTAGATTTATTCTTGATGAATCTTCTGATCTCTTTCATCTATTTCTCTTTCTTTCTCTGTCACCTTCATCCTTCCATCGCTCCCTCTATCATTTATCTCTGGTAAAGCTTGCCAGTTATGTGCTTCACATACACTCACGAGCACATACACATGCACACACACACACACACAAACCTGTTTGAGTGTGTATTTGCAGACGCTGTTGTTGATTACCATAATTAACATGGTTATGTTAATTGTAGCAAGTTAATTTTGCTGATGGAACACATTTGTAAAGGTGAACTCTATGGACAGACGGCTATGGCCTCAAGGTACAGTGCGTGTATGTGTGTGTGTCTGTTTGAATAGAGTTTGTACGTACATGCATTCACTTATACTGTGTGAGAATATGTGCATGTGTGTGCATGTGTGTGTGTTTTGTGCACGTTAGCAGTCTGACAGATCTGTTCCAAACAGGTGTGTATCGCCTGTAAACAGAATTTATTTTGCAGCACACGTGCTGACACAGACACACACACTGATATTGAAACCAGAAGCTGAACACTCTGTCTCAAGCTCAGCACGCGCCATGCGCATGTACATACACACATATAGCCTTAGTGGTCAGCCAAAACAGCAAATGCTGCATAGAGCTTATCTGATTATGAGCAGGGTTAGATAGAGGACTCATAGGGGTGGATAAACAGATATGCAGATAAATAGACTGATAGATAGTTTAACTAAAAAAAGTGGCGTCCTGGTAGCTCACCAGTCTAAAAACTGTGACCTCCTTCTGCCCAAGAACATTTGTCATATGTCCCTCCCTGCACATTTTTCCTTTGTTTTGCCACAGTTGAGACTAACAAGAAAGTGAGAAATTAAATTGGATGACACAGTGGACAGAAATAGCTGCATAGGGAACATCGCTAACATGTAGCTTGAGGTCAGAATGCACGACAAATTGTTGTGATGTGTGGTGTCCGATGTCATGGTGAGAAGAGGAGCCTATTTGTACAAACTTTCTTTCTGGAAATAAGTGGGCTAATCTCCATGTTTCTACTTCTTTCCTCACTCCATTATTTCTGACTTTATCTATAGCATCTTAAGATTTATATTGTGTAAGAAGCATTCTCCTCTGTTTCCTTGTGTTTCCTAGTTCCTGTTTTGTCGCCTTCAGTGTTTTCTGTAGAGCTCTCCATGGAGACGGAAGAGTTATGACCATAACATTTGGACTGATTTACCAGTAAACTCATTTTGTACGTTGAATTATTTTGAGAAATGTCACAAAAATAGAGTCATGGCGACCGATTTTTCAAGCAAGAGAACAGTTGTTTGTCCCTGTCCAGTGGCGTGTGGAGCAGGTTATCACTGACTGAGAGAAGTAGAAACTCATTCTTTTGCTTGCATTGTGGTATGGTAGGGTTGGGTGTTAGGGAATGGGATTTTCACCCATGATTTACCTGTGTTTTAAGCTAATGAAAACTACTAGACACAGACAATCAGAGTTCATGTTTTTGTCCATGTCTGGACAGCACTGATACGATTAGATTCGAACCATAAGGAGTTAAGAATGTTTGTAGTTTTATAAGTGCAGTCGATCTTACTGTGTATATCAGAGGCTTTTTAGCCACACATATTCTAATGTTTCAAAGTGTGTACGTGGGTCTCTAGCATTAAACAGTCTGCGTGCTGGCAAGGCCTGCTCTAGATGTCAAAGTATTGCTTTGATCACACTGGGACTTATCTAGTAGTTTTCATCCTCTCCTGTCTCCTCCTCTTTCGTCCTCCCCTTCTTTCCTTGTCCTTCATTCCTACCTCTCTCCCTCCCCTTTCGTCTCTTCTTATCTCTCCTCTTTTCTCCTCCTGTCCTCTTCAATATGCTTCTCCCCCTCTCTCCTCGCCTATGCTTCCTCTCCAAAAATAAACCTGATGATGGCACAAAGATTAAACTGAGTTTTATTGATAAATATACAACATGACATAATCACTAATAGCTGCTCTCTGTATCATCACTTAATGTAATGTTTGCTAAATTAAACATTGGACAGGAATGCATGCTTGATCTTGGCATCTATTTTCTCATCACATAATAAGCAAGTTTACTAATGAGCTACTCTCCCAAAAACTCTAGACTAGTGTGTGTGAACGGAGTCCTTATTGATTCAACTCTGTGGGTATGAAGGTGTGTGCTGAAAGATAATATTAGTGTTTGTCTTCTGTACCATGACACAGAAGAAGCCTGAGATTATATAACCACCGTCTTAGTCCTAGACTTAACACAAAAACAAAAGCACACGCTTTATAAGCTGTGATGTGATGGTGTAATGGCAGATGATGGCTCACTCACTCACACACACACACAGAGAGGGGGAAAGAGAGCTAACAGTGCACATGCGGCTCTGACATACACATAATTCACACACAAAACACAGTTTTCTACAAGACAGAGTATTATCATAAAGCTTGACCTCTTTTACCATAATAACCTCACCCATTTGCCTCCTCTGTCTCTTTTCTGTTTTTGTTTCTCAGTGTGTATGTGTTTCTTTACTTTTTCTCTGTCCTTTCTCTCCATGTTATCAATCTCACCACCTCCCACACTCCTTGCATCTATCCTCCTGTTTTCTGTCCCTCTGATTATTTTTCATTCCTCCCTTTTCTATGCTTTTCCCCTCGTCCTCTCCCTCTGTCTCTCTCTATCCATGCTTCATTGACCGTGACACTTATAATGGTGTAATATGATTGAATATGACTGCCGCTTCTTCATTGGACAGCATTAATTTCACATTTTTTTCCATGCAAAAGGCTTGACTCCAGTATATTTCTTTGCCCGCTCCGTGCCTTAATCCCTGACCATGACTCAGAGACTTATAGAGCAACACTTATATAAAACAAACTCTCTCGTTCTCCCTCCCCCCCCCCCCGGTCATCTGTCCTCTAAGGTTTTGTTGGTATATCTGCTTGTTTCTCTCTTCTCTATCTTTCATTTGTGTCTCTTCTTCTCAATAGTCTCCATTTCTCATGCTCTCTCTGTCTTTATCTCCCTATTCCACTGTCTCTTTAGATTTCAGTTGCAGCTGTGACTGCACTGACCTTTTCAGTGAAAGGAGAAGCAATGAACGACAGATATAGCCTCCTCTAGGACTGCCTAATTGTTATTTCACAATAGAAGGCCGCAGCTATATACTGAAAGAGGTGGAAGGACGGATAAAAAGGCAGATCCACCGCCGTCTTCACATTGCCATTAAACCATTTGTGAAATGTAATTAACACCTGAAATTCAAAAGAAAGGAAAACAGATTTTATTCTGCCCGTTAAACCATGACGAGTATGTGAGTGAGCATTAAGTCAGTTTCCCATAACTTAAGATGAATGCCAGTCACATTGTATTTGAGCAGGTATTAATATGGGTGAATATTTCACTCAGGAAAATAGCACTTTGCTGAGCTGATCTGACAGGCTGCAGTTGATTTTTAGTTGCTTAACTAAAATTAACAAAGTCATGCCTGTTTTACAGTGCTTACATTCACACCGTTATATATAGGGTGCACTCTATATTTTACATAGATTCAGCTCTAACCTGACTGTATATCTTTAATGCACTATATGATTTCAGTGGTTGTTACTGCAATTCTTTGAAATAAATGCAGATAAGTTGCAGTTATTTTTAAATCCAGTGCAGCAGCAGTTGCTTTGAGCCATTTTCATACATTGTATCTGTTTTCAGTGTTTATGTGGAGTGACATCAAATTTGTCACAGCCATGTTTATTTTTATTGTGATGTTATGAAAGCAAGTGCCATCAACATTGTTTATATTCTCGTGGCAAGGTTGAACAAACAAGGTCACTGTGTGTGTGTGTGTGTGTGTGTGTGTGTGTGTACGCACATGTCACTCCAATGTGCCCATGTATGTGGGTGTTTACACATACTAGTGCTAAAGCTGACCATACAAGGTCAGTGCGCGCACACACCCATGCACCTGAGCATCACCAAAACGACAAATAAAAGTCATTTCAGGCAGTCTGTCTGTATGTGTCCATGTCACCTAAAGGTGGGATATGCAAGGTCAACCTAGGCTGTGTGTGTGTGTGTATGTAACTTTAAGCATGCATCCTGCCTTGTGCTCTTATCTTTATGAGAACCAGATGTCTCGATGAGCACAGAAAGACCTGAAAAATCCTTGATGTGCGGTCCAGGTTCAATTTTTAAATAAAATTCCTTTGAGCTTTTTTTAAAGTTAGAAGTAATAGTAGTAATGAGTTTAGATTTGGTGGTGAAAGATACAGTATGGATTAGGAGTTTGTGAAGTTTATCTAGTCTGTGTAAAGTCCTTACAAGTATACTGTAACAGCAGTGAAAATGTGTAGGTATGTGTGGGTGCTGTTATGTGTGTGTGCATGGGGGCAGGCATAAAAGGGGTAAATAGATCACTGCTTGTCTAGACAGCTGTTTTGACCTTTTTATATGAGAAAATAGCCCCGATGTTTTATTCACAGAGCATGCTAATATTTTATTCAACAAGGCAATGCACTACTCATGAAGAGCAGTTTACAGCAATAAGAGCTGCATGTCACCAGGTTTCACTCTTGAGATGAAAAGAAATATATCAAAGAAAATATCTTGCTGTGACATTTGGAGATGAGGAAAAAATTCCTCTCATTTATGAGGATTTACATTTTCTATTTATCCTTTAGATGCCGTATTTAGCAACTTATATTGACTGGGGAAGAAACAGGTTCAGTTGCTTAAGGACACATCACTGCACAGTGCTGCTGGTCATGATGGTGTTGTGTACTGGGCTCAGGAATATTAACTCAGCTACAAGCTGTAAGCTTGATGTAAGTTTTTTCTTTGAAAAGTTTGCACTGCAAGTTTTCACAGGGAGGCTTTGTGATCCGCAAGGATACAGTGGACCTCCCAATATCATGAAGAATGAATTATTTTCTATTTTACTGCAATTTTTTAAAAGACTGGGGGTCAGTTTTTCTAGATGGTTGTCCTCAGACAAACATGCATCAGACTGGGGACATGTTGTAAAAGCTACTTTTGTAGCCTTGTTGAGATATGTGATTCATAAGGGGGTCTTGGGCCAGAGGGAAGTTTGAGAACCAACGATGCAGGCTTACTGAAGTAAGTAATTGCAGCTCGGCGTAACAAAGGGCTCTCTGTGTCAACCTGGAGAAGGAAGGGAGGGAACTTGGTTTCAACAACCATGTGGGTTTGGAAGGGGGGGGGGTTATTATCAAGTATCCTGCGCGTCCATGCATTGGTTTGGAAAACAGAAAATGGGGAGGGAGATGAGAACGGAGGGAGAAAGCAGAGGGGATCGTTTTGCAGGGGAGGATGTTTTGGCACAATGACCCTTGTGTCCTCCAGTCTGTCACTGAGTCGAGTGTTTGTTGGGTAGTTTGTGGGTGAGGGGTGGGAGATGGCAATTCAGAGGGGTAATTAGGGTCATTACACATGCATGGTAGGTGTAATGGTCCGCAACATTGCTGATCAATTCCTCCCTCTTACCACAATGCCCAACCCGTTCCTGTCAATTCACCATCACTCATTCATCTTCACTGTGCTCGTTCCAAAATAAGCGATTAGACATTTGTAAAAATTGCTCCTTAATTTCAAGCCAAACCACACAAGCACAAACATAACATACAGATCAATAGCATGTTAGAATGAAGCCCTTCAAGCATTTATCTCATGAAGTGTTGTATTTGCTTTATTAGTGACAGGATCAAATGTCAAATCAATCAAGAATCCAAACATATAGCAAATTCATGTTCTAGCCTCCTGTTTTAAAGTACAACCACAGAAACAAAATATTAGCCTCTTTCCTTTCTACTTTTACTTACTAGTTTTTCTACTGACTAATTTTATCTTCATATTCTATGTCCAACACTGAACAACTGTCATGAGAAAAGAACTCTGTATTAAATATTAATGTTAGTTAAGTTATTCCCTACACACAGACAGTTATTAGCTGTCCTGAGGCCTTTACTTACAAAGGAGTAAAACGTTTGATGATGCACAGACTGCGTTGGAATAAAACCCATCATTGCACTTTATCATTATGAATAAAAACTGCTTCAAAGCTATAAAATGACTAATGACTTCTAGGTGAACAGATCATGACCTGCCTTTAAGCACGAATGTTCGGCCAGTAAGGTCTCCATGGGCTAATGTGTATGTAAACCATGTGTGTCAGTTACTGGATAAATGGGATGGGGGGTGTACATCCCAGACTGAAGGGTGGTCTTTAAAGGCTTAGTGGCATCCTCCAAGACCCTGTGTTCTGCCCCTTGCCTCCTCAATAGAGCAAAGCTAATCTGGGTCTGCTTAGGGGTGCTTCTTTCGTCTCTTGGGCGACTGTCTCCCTCCCTCTTTCTTTCTTTTCCTCTCTTTTCCATCACAACCTAAGCGACTCGCTGTCTCGCTCGAGGACTGTATGAGTGGGCGCATGGATGTTAATGCGCACATATTTCAGTGAAAAAAGTGCTGACCTTTGAGCCAGATATTTGTCGGTCCACTTGAAGAGAACCTGCTGCCAGTATACCAGCAGTATCCATCCAACTCTATCTGACTGTAATATGTCTGCCTCTCTGTGCATTCTGACCCACACTATTATTTAGTAGTTGGCAATCTTGCTGAACTTATATTTCTCTGCTTACGTGTGTCCATCAGAACAGTGCATGTATATGTTATTCCAATGAAAATGAAATGTGTATCTTGTAAATGTATGCATCTTTGTCTCTCCACCTCACTATCTCTTCTTTCTTCAACCCCTCACTGGCTCCCGTGGGTCATGGTGTCAGCTGCTGGACAATAGGACAGCTGTATCCAGATCAGCCAAAGAGCTACAACCCCCCCGGGGGTGGGATTAAGCCAATTAGTAGCTGTCAATCACTGTGACATATCATGGACAGCTCGATCAATACTTGGAGGGATGGGTGGGAGAGAAGGTGGGACAAATGAATGGAGACTGGCAATGAGGAAGGACCGGGAGCGTAGACAGATTGAGGCACACGGGTGGCAGGATGGAGGGATGAAAGGATGGAGAAAGGAAAGAAAGGGAGTCTGGAGGATGCAAAATGGACAGTGGCGATTGGAGGGATGATTGGACTGAAAAAAGAATGGAAGACAAGTGGGCTAAGATCAGATACAGATAAATATATGGAGAGATGAAAGGAAATTCAACTTTGCCAAACCAGTGCAGATTTATTTTCTCAGCTTGAGCTAATGCATTACAGTAAAAAACTATACGAGAGATGTTGAGAGACAGTGTAAGATATTGCTTCTTATGAAGTCACAGCAATGAAATACTGTAAATTTTTAAAATAGTGCAGGGAATTGGAGATATGAAAGAAAAAAGATGTGTGCAGGGAGAGAAAATGCAAAAAGGCTGGCCAGAGAGGAGTGAGAGAAGTAAAGAGACATTTGGAAACTAGAGAGAGAAAGAGATAAAGACTAGTGCCATAATAAAAGCCTCAACACAGCTTAGGCGTAAAAATGAATAGGTGTGCAATCAGTCCCTCCTCTCTTTATCTAAGCTTTCTTGATCATCTCTCCATCTCCCATCTATTTTACATTTACGTAGTTGTGGGTGTGTGTTCTGTATTCCAAAGAGTTTTGTGGGAGAAAAAAAGACTTTCTTTATCATGACTGGGGACATCAGAAGATCCCATCTCCTTCTGACAGCTGAGCGGGGGGGGGGCAAGTAGAGAATCAATAGGTCTCAGAGAGAGAATGACATGGAGGAAGGAGGAGGAGGATGTGGGGGATTTTGGAGGGAAGGAAAGAAAGAAATGATGCAAAAAATGGGAAGGAAATGAGAAAAACAGGGGAAACAGGGGTGCAGATGGTAAATAAAGAAATATGCTATCAAATTCAAGCAAGAAAGAAAGAAAGAGAGAAATTGGGAAAGACATGGATGCTTGTCATTTAAAACAAGAAAAGCCCAAAAACTGAAAATGAATGAATGGTGAGGAGGAGGAGACAATGGAGTAGAGTGGAAAAGGAAGGATGAAGATCTTAAAAAGACATAAGTGAGAATGATTATGCCTTCAGCAGCAGAAAGCTACTGTTCCTTTTAATGTTTTGAGCTGCTTGAGCTGAAAGTGAATGTATATGGAACCACACTGATACTCAAGGGACGGGGGGAGAGGGAAAAAGAGGAGAGGAACTGAGGAGAAGAAGGAGAGGGAAGGAAAAGTGAAAAGAAAGAAAAGGAGGAGAAGATGGGGTATGAACATCCAAACAAATTAAGGATGGAGGAAAAAAGAGGAGGATGCAACTGACACAAAGAGTATAAAAAAACAGAAATGGAACAAAATGGAAGGGAAATAAATAAGAGGGGGGAAAAAGAGATGTTTTAAAAGCAATAAAGATGAATAAAAGGAATCAGAGAGGGAAACTGTGAGATGAGGAGAGGAGAGAGGAGGTTCTATAAAAGTAGGCAAAAATAAATAAAAGGCCAGATGAGTGAGAAAAAAGGAGGAAACGGGACAAAATAGCAGAAAAGGCAGACAGGGGAGGAAAATGAGGAGGAGAGGATGTTGTATGAATATGAAGCTTGGAACATCTGGCGTGACTCTTGAAAAGTTCTTCGGCCTTTTGAATTTGTACGCTTAAGTGTGTGTGTGTGTGTGTGTGTGTGTGTGTGTGTGTGTGTGTGTGTGTGTGTGTGTGTGTAATTGAATTGAGGGTATTGGGTGGGGGTTTGTTAGACTAAAGCAGTGATGCATAAAGACACACAAACCAGGCCTGCCACACTCACTTATACATGCCTGGATGGCTACAGAAAGAGAGAGATCGAAGGTTTTGAGGAAGGGATGGATGGAGACAAAAAAAAGATGGGGAGAGATGGATGGAGAGAAGGGACAGGAAGAGGTAGGAGGGAGGACATGGAGGGGAGGGGTGGGGAGAGACCGAGAGCGAGACGTGGAGGGGAAGGAGTCGGAGGAGAGATTTGTTTTTGATTGATTTACCTCGTTCTCCAAGGCCACTGAGTCATGTAATCATCAGGAGGATTTTTGATCTGCGCTCTTTATGGAAGGGATGTGTCATTTCTTCAGCTCATTCATGTGTCTGCTCGGAGGCGGCACACATGAAGTACATTTTCTGTCTCTGATTGTAAATAGTACTCATTATGATTCTCAGATATTAACAGAAGTACGCGTCAACAATATTTTAGCCTTTTTATTTCTCATAACCTCTGAGAATAGGAGCTTTTTCTGTTTTTAAATCTTAAAGAAATGTATTTTGTCCCTTTAGTATTTTTTCTTAATAAGTGTATTTTCCGCCTGTTTTCCCTCTTAAGGACTCTGTGAATAATTCATGGTGTTTCATTACTAACATATTGTTCTAACTTTTGTTTTCTGCGTTTGTTGCTTTCTCTTTTTAACTGTAAATGTGCAGCCGCCATATATTTTACAATTAATAGTGATACTATTAGATAGACAGAAGAAACCTTTTATGTTTAATACTTCTGAAACTTCTAACAAGCATTCTGTCTATCTCTCTCTCTCTCTCCTTTTTTCTGTTGTATTTTGTCTCTTCTTTTCCTCCTTAAAAGTGTATTCTGTCTGGTCTTTTAGATCTTAACAAGCATATTTTCCGCCTGTTTTAACCCTTAAGGAGACACTGAATAATTCATTGGGTTGTGCTCCCTCTAGTTTGGCTAATGGGTCAGTCACAAAGCCATACATTTGTAAATGAGGGTAATCCACCTTTATGAGCCGACGTGCATGTGTGTTAGGCAGTGTGTGTGTGTGTGTGT
>BRZM01001879.1:12806-25223 GCA_033238685.1 Lates japonicus
ATGTTGAGCGATGTTAGGTGTAGATGACAAAGGTGTCGTCACACTTTGCTGTGGTAACTGAGAGAAGATGATAGATAAACAACGCAGTTCTCTCCTCCTTCATTTACCGTGACAAGGTGTGGTGGCGGTGATGGCGCAGAGGTGAGCCAGACCCACAAGATCAACGGCCTGTGCACAGTTCTGTGTCTCAGGCCGCGTAGTAGCGCAGCAGACATCCTGCGATGATAAACCACGAATATTTTACCGTTATGTTAGAAAAATGCACAGCCGAAACCGGTTACAAAAGAAGTTTCCTCAGGCCGGAGTTTGTTCAAACACGTCCGGGGAACCGAACACACTTCATTAATTGTATCAGTTAAATGCGGTCGAATCGATGTTGGCGGCTGTAATCATCAAAAATAAAATGTCGTATCACCACGTGCCGATTGGCGCGAGAGAGGCGAAGCGAATGACACAGTAAAACTGTGCCGCCAGCGCCACGACGAAATCGGTTTATTAACGCCAACCGATTGCGAATAACCAGCATGTGTTACAAAGACAACCAGGGTGTAGCGCCGCGCACAGGTCAGCACTGATATAGATGATGTGCCCATCAGCGTTTTATTGAATGAACAGAGCGCAATGTTTAATGAAGCACCATTGCCAGTTGTTCGAGGACAGAACACATTTCAAACATGTTAAATCACAAATGCCGCCCTGCGATACCTGCCAGCGTTGCGCCAGCACAGAGTAGTGGTCGCGCCAGGCCACACAGCGCGTAATACGGTTAGCCGACGACCGACTCGCAACATCGTTTCGCCGCACCAGCGGTCAGAAGCATGAATGAAGAAGCCGATGCCAACCAGCGGCGGTCTGGCTCAGCGCCCGTCGTCTTCCGATATGCCGTTGCTACCGACCACGCACTGCCTGGTTTAATGCGCTGTTTCGAGACGTCCACCTTCACTAACTCACCGACCAAACGTCATTACGCCACACAAAGCGATTCCGGTTGGGCTCGCCAGCAGCACCGACCGCAAACAGACATCATTGTCAGGCCGGGTCGAAAACCGACTGGCGTCAGTCAGCCATACAGTGAACCCGCCCAAAACGGCCACTTTTATTGCAGAATACGGAGATAATTTGTTACGCGTAATTTATCCTTCACTGTCTGGCATCTGTAATAATCCTTTCGTTGCGTCCACGATTGATGATCGTGAATAATTGTACTGACGGTCATCAGTATTCATCACTAAATGGATCAGGCGTTATCACGATGGCCACAGGATCGACTCAAGCAGTCGTTGCTCTTCTACCAGCACTGCTCAACAGTCATTACCGACAGCGTCGACCGCCGCTACACACCGAAAGCAACAGCAGCCACTTCAGCGCCGGCAGTGCCGCTCATGAACGACATTCGCCGTTCCACGAAAAGTGGCAGCCATGCCAGTTACCGGCAGCACAACCCATATTCGCCGTCCATCACTTTAATTGTGAGTGACCACAAGCTCAGGGTGTCAGCCGAGTCGTTATCACAGGATATCGCCTTCTGCACCATACCGCGAACGTCAGCGCAACGAATTGCCATGATCAGCACCAGCATTAACATCAGTGCTGGGTGACACCTCACTGGTCACCGCAGTACTACTATTATGGAAGTGGTAATGATCGCCTGTGCCATCCACATCTCTTCTGGAGGTTCTTCGTGATCTTTCTCCATCTTCTGGCCCTCCCCCTCTTTCACCCTCCGCCTCGTATTTCAGCCAGCCACCCGCCCTAACCCGCCGTCCATTTTACCATGCTGACCACTGATTCGCGGCCTCCACAGATCATTAAATCGCAATACCGTCACACAACACATCATCGGTCATTGAACAGAGCAGGCAGTGGATTTCACGAGTGTCAGCAGCCTGCAGCAGCAATTATCGGACGCAACCAAATGAGGTGCCAGAAACACAATACCACAGCCACAGTCATTACGTCAGGGGCAGCCAGGTGCCCAGCTGAACAACATGTCACTCACTGCCGACACCGCAGCACCATTCACTCATCCGTCACCGCGTGCACAGTAAAAAGAAGAGAGCAACGAGCGGCCTGATCATTGTGCCTGGTGACCTCACGAGGGCACTGTCGGTTATTGCGAGCATCAGAACGGTTTTATTTTCACCAAAGAGCGCTGGTCAAAGTCGTCAGCTTGCCGAGCCTGTCCTTCCTCGGCATCAATTACCCCAAAGACTTCGGAATACCAGTGACAGTGACCCAGATATTTCAACATGAAGTACGCATGATAAGGTTCGTCAACGAAGTCGATACGCACGCATCGCACAACGATTTTCAAGATGCACCGACACCTGATGGCGACCGAGACAAAAAGCGACCAGCATACGGTCAACCACAGTTTGTGGACCACACCGGACGTCGATGCAAGATTACGAATTTTGTCCTGTAATTTGCGGCTGTCAGATCCAACAGTCTTCTTCAATCATAACCCGAAAACAGGTCGACACAGACCAATTACGAGGAGCCATACACCGCGTGTCGGGTGCCACATGACGCCAGCCCGTTCCGCTTTCACCAGCAGAGTTTGCCTACAAAACGTCTCAAAGCAAAGCGTCCACGACACAGGTGGTCACGACACATCCCATAGTTCCGCACAAAGATAACTTCAGAACACCGAACAGCGTCGACAAACATGCCAGTACGACCAACGTGGTCCCCACTGCCTCGCGAAACAGACGATCGTTATTTAATCAAATGATTTAACTCAAATTCAACAGCCATCGGTCGTTATGCCACATAATGAAAACTGTTCTATATATCTTTCATATCATCAAAGCGCTTAGATTGGCAGTTCATCTCACCCACACAGGTTGTTCCATCCACATGGCGTTCCACACGCACAAACACGGATCAGCAACCGCCGTCCAACCCCACCCCGTCCGGTGCAAAATCGCGCCATCATTGGGCAAGGTACTGAACTCCTGACGTCTCCCCCATTGTATCATCCGTGGTGTGTTTGCTTGTGCATAAAATAGCACGTATGGGCGAGGAATAGCCTGTGTGAATGGGTGAATGACCAGAAGTCTAAAGCTGAGTGAATATGACTAGAAAAGTAAAGAACAGTTTATCATTACTTGCCATAACAATTATATGGCTTAATTTTGGAATTTGGATAAATCATTTTATTAAAAATATATAATAAACTTCTAATCATTACTACCAATACTCACAATTAGAAAGGAGAAGTTTTTGTTTAGTATTTTATTGCATATTTTATCACAGTAGCTGGCAGCATTTCAGTATCGTGCACCCTCCAACCAGCCACCCTTTATGCAGGTCTTACTAGGATGTACATTCTAGTCAAATACCCTGGTAACGACATCCCCTTGACCACCTTGGTATATTAGTCATGGACTGCTTTGCTTTTGAAAGACGCTAAGCCCAACCAAACTCAAATGAAACAGCAGAACAGGCACATTAATATGTATTTTATAAAAGGTTAATGATTAAACCTTTAACCCTCAAAGGAACAGTGGTGTTCATCAGGTCTGCAAACTTGTCGAAGGACGTAGCAGAGAGTACAGGATCTGATCGCAGCCACCGAGAATTTGTGACAAGAAATGTAAAATGTTCTGCATAAACAGTCCAGTGTGTGTGGCTCAAACTGTGAAATTAGACTGCATCCATGCTTTGGATTCCTTTATCTCAGTCACCTGCTCTGAGCCTGGCAATTCACCAAATGGCATCTTGAAAACTATTCTGTTAAATTATATCATAATTCACAGTCAGCAATTACCTTAAAATCATACATGCTTTCAGGCCAATAAAATAATTACACTGCATTCCAAGAGGCCTTAAATTGCGTCTGAGGGAATACCTGGCTCAGCAATGGCCATATCAAAGTATCTTTGATAAATAAACTATCTAGTGTGCTCGTTGTCGCACATCAATCAATTAATACATCGAAAAGTGAGAATGCCACAAACACACACATAAACAAATGATCAAATATGTGTTGCCTCTCTTTACTGCACACACACACATACACACACACACACCAAGCAGTTTTATTAAGTGACAGTGCAGTCAGCAGTGACATGTTATTAGCCGAGACGGGGCCTTGACGGGCTGTGTGTGTGTGTGTCTGCAAGCTTTCATTTGTTGAATCACAAGACTGCTGACACTAGCTAGGAACCACCACATGTGTGTGTGTAAAGCTTGTGAGTGTGACTACAACCAGTTTGTGTAATCACAATATAATGGGAGAGCTACACGGAATCAATTGTTAGATATAATTAAATAAAATGAGTTAGCAGAAAGCAATCACAGAGAGGTGGAGATTGAAAGAAGAGACAGAAAGATATAGTAGATCCACGAGGACACATCCAGAAAGAGGAGATAATTGATGCTAAATTAAATATCATAAACAAAAACAGTATATATCACCATACTACGTTAATGCTATGCCGAATATGCTAATTCGATTGCACTGACAGCCACATGAGAAATGTGTGATGCAGAGGAATATCCATATGATAACTGACCAGCTGGACACCTGTAATACAAAGTCCTCTCCATACAATTAAAAGTGATGGACAGCGAATATCTGGTTGATATTCACTGCTGTGCCCCAACATGGCTGCCACACACTTTCAATAAGGTTGTGAGAATCAATGTTATACCTGTCGTTTGCATAGACAGCCACCGTTAAATATATATGACTGGTTATTATGGTATGACAGTCAAATATAGTTTGATTATATTATTAGCAAAGTGCTTTACAGAATTAGAAGGGACAACAGGCTGCTTATTAGGGTCAGTCCAGAAACTTGTAGCCATGCAGCCTGATGGCACCTGGTCCGACAGTGCAGTGGGTACTGGTGAAAGAGTTGTCAGGTACAATTTATTCACAGTCATGAAAATAAATGGACTTACATAATAAAAAAAAAAAAAAAGTTGTATTTTGAAAAGATGCAGACAGAGTGAGGGGTTAGGATTTTTTGCCTTAACCAAATTATCTCCATGTTATACAATGCAAAAAATGGCCATTTTAAGGGCAGGTTCACTGTAATCACTAAAAACATATTTGATCACTTAATCCCAGTTTTGTTGACCCCTGGTAATAGTATCTGTTTGCTTGAGAGATCTGAAGATTTCTGCTGCCAACATTTGTGAATTCCATTTTTGATGGCCAAAGCACTGAAAAATGACATTTGAATAATCAGTGAAATTCCCTTCCATCGCCCAAGTAAGAGGTGGACGTCTCAAAACCTGTGCATTTAAACCAAACTTAGTGCATGGTCGAATGTAACTTGGCATAGCATCAGAACAGGCAGAACACTGGTGAAGTTGCACTTGTATTAGCTGGTTGGCATCAGCTGCTTCATTCATGCTTCACAATCACTGGTTCATCTACAAGCAGTGTGGTTACCAATCGATCAGTCACATTCATGCATGTGTACAGCATGGCTATCATAACACAACACCTTTGACTACTACTCTTCTGTTATGCTAGCACAACACTAGCAGGTCCCTTATGTAGATTTGGCATTTGTAATTTAACTATGATTTAAATGTATGTATTCTGTCCTCAGACAATAACAGTAGTGCTTCATTAAAACAATGTAGCCTCCTCATTCATTTCAATAAAACACTGATGGGCATAATGCAATATCAAGGTGCTGGCCTGGCCAGTCAAATACATGCGCGAGGGCACACATTCCTGGTTGATAACTTTATAACATGCTGGTTAGGCCATTCACTTTACAATCAGTTGGCGTTAATAAAATGCCAATTTCCTTAAGTCATTCAGCATATTATCACTAAGCATTTTTTAGTTTTTACTGTGTCATTTCACGCTTCACCACTTTTCTCCTCACAAACCTCTAACCCCCCTTCAATCAGCTTTTGAGTTTTGGTGATGGGTGAAACATTTACGATACATTTTTGTATTTTGTGGAATTGCACAGCCATGATAATGATTTCAGCCTGTTTAACAATTACAAATTAATGAAATTAATGATTTAGTTCCCCAGGATATGTGTTGCAGACCAAACTCCATTTACAAAGAGAGCTTCTTTTTTTTTTATGTGAGACCGTATTGCATTTTTTATCTAACATAACAGTAAAACTGTTCTGATGGTTTTAGTGTGTACAGGATGTCTGCTGCTGCTGCACTACTGCAGCAGCCTGAGGACACAGGGCTGTACACATTAGGCCAGTGAACAGGTGTTTAATGGAGTCTGGACAAATACACTAAGACCTCTGCACTCTCATCTATCTATCACACACACAGCCACACACACACACACATACATGCAGTAAACAGAGAGGGAGAGTGAGAGGGAGACCTGCCGTTGACATCTATCCATCATTTCTCTCAGATACACACCACAGCTAGGGATGCTTGAACAGAGACACGCACACACACACATGCATGCACACACACCTGCCAGTCATTGTAGGTATTTGTGTATTCATGCGCCTCACAGAGGGAGGCCCAGTAATGAACAACAATATGGTCCATCCCAAATTATCTCCCCCTGTCCACTCCATTAAAATGTCATAGGTCCGAATGTTAATATCTCCCCGCTGTGGTTTAGCAGAGTGACATTTCACAACTGTCCCCTAATTTTCTCACAAGTGAATACAAATGATCTCATTTTCTTATTCATTTCCTTGAATTGTACGTATTTATACATAGAAAGCTGTGAGTTTTTTTATGAATAATTACCTGCAAGACACAGCAGAATGTTTCATGAAAAGTGCCATTTCTTTTCAACTCAGAGCATGAGATAATGTAACGTGTCAGAAGGATAGACAGTAAAAAAGCAACTCGTGTGGAAATGTGAACATAAGAAACAGCAGAATGTTTAATGTTAACTGGCATCACTATTTTTTTCTATGAGCACAAAAAAGAACGAATAGAAGGATGCTGTGGAGTTATTGTGACTGACTAGCACTAGCATATCCCCAGCTGGCTAGCATGTCAGTTAGCTTGTCAGCTTCAGTAGTTAATTAGCTATCCTTGCGTTTAATCATGACATCACCCAAATTTCTAGAACCAAATATTTAGCCACCAAATATAAGATTTATAGATTAAATTTGCAGTGCCAGTCTCTGATGTGACCAGGCCCTGAGGCATGAAAGATGTCTTTGCAGACAGAACTACAGAGCCGTATGCTACAGATAAAGTAGCAGAAGACCAGCACAGCATGTGTTGAAGAGAGCTGGAAGAAACCGCTTTCATGGCAGCTGTGGTAGCAGCAGCACTTCTAAAGAGTGACCTAAATATTTCTAAGAGAGGAGATTGTGTTTTTGAAGAACCAATTTGTGTTCCTGAATAAAGATGGAGTCAGAGAATGAGAGGATGGGATAATGAAAAGGAAAGGAGAGGAATGGCTTGTGTGAAGTCTAAGTTTAAGATATTGAGGCATGTGTTTACAAAGGCAACAGTGAGATTGGATGCAAGAAGTGACTACAGATTAAGTACTGTGAGCTGTTGGATATTTTACAGAGAGTCTATAGGAAAACAAGATCAAAATAAGAAACATGAGAAATCAACAGCAGGATAAACAGTGGGATGTAATTGATGCAAAAATGTTCCATGTCTAAGTGTGTCAAATGAAGAATACGTACAGTGGAGTAATAGACTAGAATCAGAAATACAAGGGGACACTTTGGCAGATTAAGCTGTGATTTTATAACACTGGATAAAACACTGGGTTGTAGTATCTGACACAACACTGGATTCCAACCACCACATCATAAATATAAAGATCTTAATCCTGTTAAAGATTTTAGAAATGAGGGCATTATTAATAAGAACAGAAATCAGAGCCACAAATGTGAGAACAAGGTCTGAGATTGATTTCGGGACTCTACAGTGGAGCAAGCAGCAGCTGGAATGCTGGTGTTCTCAAAAATTCACATGCCCCAAAAAAACCCTGATGGCAATGATACATGGAACGTCTCTATTAACAATGTCTGTTACCACTTCAATGTCACAGCTGACTGCAGCGGGTTTACAAGCCCATCAGTGGGCACAGATAGGTACAGTCCAATCAAACTCACACAGCAGGGGGCCTCAACTGGCTGATGAACCTTTAGAAGCCATTTCTGTGTTGCTGTACAGTTTTTCTTTTGTCCATAGTTTTAAAACTCCACCATGTGATGGCCATGTACCGTATATATGTTGTGCAGGTTGATTTTCTTACTGAAATCTTACTGATCACTATCCTTTTACTGTTCGTCCACTGTAGCCCAGATGAGAGAAAAGAGGAACTGATTGAAATCTTGATACACTCATCTGTATCGTCTTCAGTTATTACCTGTGCTTAGAGCAGTTATAGGCAGCAGACAATGATTCACTTTTACCCCAGGTTATGCCTCACAGGTTGCATAGAGTCTGCCCTACATATATACAGTATCCTTAGCTATGCATGCACACAACAGTCACAAAGTTTGATTCCTTTGAAATGGGGGTAGAAAGTTAGATGCAGCTGTGGTGATGGGTTCTCTAAAAAGGCTGAAGTAGTATTGAACAATTAGAAATATGAATGAAACTACGAAATGGAATCAATGAAGTAGGTGGTACTCTTCCTATCTAAACTTAAGTACGAGCTCCATGTAATGAAAAAAACTACCCAAAGACAAAAATACAATTTTCTCTTAATTCTGTATTTATGGAGAACAAATGAGTCCAATGAAAGCAATTTAGTTCATGATTAGAGTCACAATAATATATTAAGGGCCTGACATCAGTACTCTCACAGTCATGAAATCTATTCAGCCAAGCTTCTACTGAAATCAATAAAATGGCTGTCGCAATAAATCAGCATCAGTAAAAATTTCATTATAAATGGCCTAGGGTTAGCTTAAGAGATAAACATCACCAGCACATTATCTTGTAATTCTCTAAAGATTGTCTTTTCAAACAATGACAATGTTAATTAAACTAAATTCATTTGGAGAGAGAACTCTTTCTGCCTCTTTTCCTCTGTTTGCCTCCATCTCTCTCTCCCCTCTCTGTCTGTTTGAAAAGGAATAAATTGACTTTTAATCCTCTCTCTCTCCAAAACAAATCAATTGCAAGATTAACTAACTTCTAACCCTTGTACTTTGAGAGGAATTGTGAAACTATTCTCTGGCAAGGTGACGGTAAGATCAAGGTAATGATGCAATGTAAATGTGGATAGGCAACATTTTAAGCCAATTAGGAAACAAGGAAAGTGATATTTCCATTATCATGGCTAGAGACTGGTATCTGGAGCACAGCAGCACACCAAATGGCTTTGCATATAGTTAACATGCAGTACATGTATAGAAAGGACATTTTTGTGGGTTTTACTTCCTTAAATACAAATTCTGTAAACTTAACACCTTTCCTGCTGCCACTCTCTAATAAGACACCCTGTATAAAAGGTTTATAATTTGTATCTAATGATTTTATTCAGAGTCATATTGTATTCCTTGTAATCCAAAAGTTATTAATTAATCTATAAAGCATCAGTAAATGATTTGTTGACCATTAATAAAGTCATTATTTAAAATCTATAAACTCTTTATAAACTATATATTTTTAAAAATTTCCTAAACTGTCAAACGCATTTCTGAACAGATGTTTTTGTTTTTAGATGTATTTTCCTAAAGCTTCAGGCAACGATTGGTCTCCATTCATTTGAAATTAGCTTGACTTGTGTAACCCATCACATAGCAGATCAAGTCTGCAATACTTTTTTATTTTTTTGGGTTGTCTATACATCCACCCCATTTTTGTGAGCCCAATCTCTCAGTAACCCAATCTCCAAAATTGTCATAAACATTCACTTTCATTCAAGCATAAAGTGATTTGATTTTGGTTGTCAAATGTCAAGGTCAGTGTGACCTCACAAAACACATTTTTGGCCTTTTGAATGCAATATCTCTGTAATGCCTAGAGGGAATCCATACCCAAGTTTTAACTCAATTCACATGCTAACTAACTGCAACTGGACTGGCTGATGGAGGCATAAAACTGCGAGGTGGAAATTCTAGTTCTGAATGTGACAATCTGTTCATTGTAATGCAGCAGACTTTAATTTGCAGTTAAACTGCATTAAAATGATTTTTTTTTTTCAACTTTTTTTTTCAAGATTATAACTTGATATAATCTAAAACTTAACATGTTTTGCAGAATGGTTAACTGTGATGTAGAGTGTGTGTGATTTGTAGTAAATAACCTAAAAAACAAAAAAAAAAAAAAAAAACTTGGATTGCCATGGTATTTGGTCCAGGCATTCAATTTCACCTCAAGATAAACTTTGTCAATTCCTTGACTTTCCATCTAGCGCTCTAACATTTAGCTGACAGCACTGCTGTGCCAAAGTACATCCTTACGGAGACGCTGGCATGGCTGTAAACTCTTTGAGTTTATTCTGCTGAGACTGCTTCCAAATTTTTAAGAAGATCACAACATATTAGCATTCAACTAGGCAAGTCTACAAACTTGTACAACAGGCCATAAAGTCACAGAGTGCTTTATCTTTGTTTGGTAAACAGTTGCTTTGGGATTCTCATTTCGAAGGAATTAGTGATTCTGTATGTATGCAAAGCCACTGTGGATAATAAAAGGAAAAACTGTGCAATGAAAAATCTTGCTGTCATAGATGCTGAGAATATTGCCTATCCAAATAGTCTCAAAATCTGCCCAGTCTGTCGAGGCCTTAAAATCCAGCTGATAAATCTCTGCAAGAGTGAGAAATTTTGATAAGCAAACAGTCAAGCATGCTGCTCCTCCATCAATATATCCTGTAGCTGTTTAGACTGACACATAACGAGTTGTGGGTGTGTGTGTCTGCAGGGCTTTAGCAGTGTAAGCCAGGTTTTGAGCCTGTCAATGTCTCTATAGCCTCTAATCCATGGAGTGGCAGGACCATCTCCCTTTGCTTCTCTCTCTTCACTCAGTCTCTATCTCTACCTAAGCCTCTTTTCACCCCAATTTAACACCAATCGTCCTTTTCACAATGCTGTCCACAGCCCCAGTGTAACCTCTGCATGCCTGCACGCACACCCACACACATGCTATAACCCCCCTATCATTCCATACAATTGTAGTAGTATCACCGTCCTCCATCGTAATCTCTTCTGTCTACCAATTTCTTTCAATGTTAATCTCTCTCCATCACTATCAATTTATCTATTCCTTCTGTCACTTCAGCCTCATTTGTCTTCACCAGGGAACAAGGAGGACCACTGCAATAAGAGTTGAGAGTAGCAGCATGTGATTTAGGGACAGAGGCAATTTTGATTAATTTTAGAAGTTCAGAATTGGGAGGTGGTCATTCACATTAGAAGAAGTTGATTGGAGAAACTATGCGGTCCAAAGTTCTCCTGATTTTATCCGGTCAAACACTGCGGCCTTTTGTTTGCAGGCAAACAGGACACAGGTTTGACTTGTTGTTCGTCTCTGTTTAACCAGTATGATTTGTGCCTCACACGTCCGTATAGTTGGGAGTTTCACAAGAGACAGAAGAAAACCAAAACAGGTGAGAGGCAGCAATATCTTAACTTTTAGTCCCTAAAGGGAATACCTGTACTGGTAGCCCTCAACCAGCGGCAACCACATGCCTCCCATTCACCCATTCACACAGACCATTAATGGCAATGAGCTACCATGCTACCATGCTGGTCTGAAGGAACCAAGGGTAGCAGGGAATGGCTAAATCCGCATGTGGCAATGTAAAATTGGATCCCACAAATGCGTGTAAATTGTCAGTATTAAAATGTTATCGCGTGCCATTAGTACACAGCCAATATTAGCATTAATGGCTGCTACCGACAAAGATTTTGTCACCGCGCATGTTAGAATAATGCCTGGTGGCAATGCATCATTCTTGAGTTGGACTAAGGGTGACCTGATCGCCTTGTATCTACCATCACAAAGTGTTATTAAGGAGATGGGATGAATGAAATATTGTTAACAATACCAGAAGAAAAGAAGTGATAGGTTATGGAAGAAAATGTTAATTTTACCAACACTTTGTTTCCTCCACTGCTGGAGACAACTTACAAAAAGTTTCATACATATAAAAGACTCCACGCACTAACCCAATAATCTATATTTATTTCTTCGGTCTTTTACCACCAGACTATCTGCGTACAATTGTCCACTTTTTTATTGATTGAAAACAGACAGATAGCAATTCCCGTGCAATCTTCAACAGTTGCTGGTGATATAGTGGTTGCCCAACCAATCTCCACAGTGGTAGGCGAACCCATGTTACTGACAATTACTTGCTGCAAACTTAAACACTTAATGTGATATATATGGAAGCTAATCAGATGTATTATCATTTTCAGAACAACCTCTTTCCTCCTCATTTGATTTTAAGACCTTATGCTGGCACTGCTTAGAGATGATTATGAGTAAAATTGGGCAAGGTCAACTGAACGAAGGCGCAT